>JAKWJD010001763.1:36755401-36951767 GCA_027705065.1 Solanum peruvianum | reverse complement strand
TATATTTTTACGTTATCATTCAATTGAGTGCGTTGTTGATTTGATTACTATCCTATGGTGTTATTATGATTTAAATTAAGATGAATTATAGGCCTATAATGAAAGTTCTAGAGATTGTATCTAGGTTATGAATTATAATGTGAAATTAGCATATGTACATTGTCTAAAGTTGTGATCTAAAGATGAATTGTGTTATAGAGATGCAATTTGGCCTTGTTACTCTATTGATTATCATTGTGTGATGATGTTACTCCCGAAGTAAGGTTTAGTTATTGGTTGATGGTAAGTCCTAGATGGTAGATTATGAGGAAGACATGGTAAGTCTTAGAATCTTTATCTTTACTTCCTAATGAGATTACATGTTGTTCAGTCATGATATTACATTTGACTATGCCTTATACTAGGATATTGTAACGACCTGTTTAGTCGTTTTGAGCAACAGAGTTCATTTCTGGAAAAACTGGCTGGACCGTCGTGGTCACGACGGACCGTCGAGGAGGTGTCGTTCCAGGACACTTAGAATTCTTCAAATTGGATATTAAAATCGACTCTCTGTAAATTGTGACGGACCTGCAGGACGTGCCGTCACATCCACGATGAACCGTCGTGAGTTTCCGTTGCAAAACACTTCAACTTTTGAGAATTTGGTACAAGAAACGAGTTTCTGACCGTCATGACGGAGGTGCAGGACGGACCGTCACAGGGTACGGGCCGTCACAGTTCACCTGAAGTTTGGGGAGGCTGCGACGACCGGTGTGACGGACAGTCGCAGGCACACGGCCCGTCACAGGTCACGCAGATCCCAGTCAGAATAGGATTTCTCCACACGTTTTAGGGTCGTTTTGGACTATTCTTTCCTTAATTATAAGATTGAGGGTTTATATTAATAACTCAATCCTTGAGGGAAAAAGGTAACTTTGGGTTAATTAGTGGGGTTTTGTTGTCCTCTTTTTACACTTAATTAATTGTTAATTAGGGTAAAGAAAAGAGGGTTTGAATAAAACAAACAGAAAAAACAAGAGAAAGATGGAATCGATCGAATAGAGAGAGGAGAAAGCGAAGGGGAAAAATCAAAGCTTGGGATTTGCTTGTGGATTCCAATTCTTCGGTGGAGGTGGTTTGGTTTATATTACGATATTCGTAGTGAAATCTTAATAGTGAATAATATGTGTTGATGATATTGTAAACCTGTCTATATGCTTAATTGTATGCTTGCATGAATATGATTATGTGATTTTGATAAAACAAGCATGATGAAAACCATTGAATCCCAAATCTTGAAGAATACTTTAATCTATAATATTAATGATGATGCCTATCTTAGTGAATAACGGAAGCTTGAGTAATTAAGTAATGGGATTAATGATGCCTTGGTATAGAGAAGGCTTGATGACGGATAGAATGAATTTAGTGGACCGGAGTGTCACGTTCCGACACATAGTATTAGTGGATCGGAGTGTCACGTTTGGACACATAGTATTAGTGGGACGGGTGTCACGAACCGAAACGTATATATAGGGGATCGGAGTGTCACGTACCGACACATATAGGGGATCGGAGTGTCACGTTCCGACACATATAGGGGATCGGAGTGTCACGTTCCGACACATATAGGGGATCGGAGTGTCACGTTCCGACACATAGTGGTAGGGGATCGGAGTGTCACGTACCGACACAAGAGGAAGAAGATAATGAATCTCGAAAGATGATAATACACTCAACATAATGAACTTAATTCCCAAATGGTATGGTATTGAGGCTTGAGCCCTCATGGATGAACTTGATGGTATTTATTGACGATTATGATACTTGTTGTTGCTACATGTTGAGTTTATAGTTGATTTATAATATTACTTGATATATATTATCTTCTATTTTGAGTTGGCCGATGATATCTACTCAGTACGTGTGGTTGTACTGACCCCCTACTTTTCTGTTTCCTCTTTGTTATTTGTGTAATGCAGCAAACGTTCCGTCAACTTCAACTCCGCAGTAATTCAAGCCAGTCTTCGTCACACCGGATCTTCAGGGTGAGCTAACGCTTCTAGCTTGGACTGGATCTCCTTCTTCAAGTGTTGATGCCTTGAACTTCCGGCATGGACTAGCTTTTTAGTTATTTTTGTTCTTAGACATTTTTAGTTTAGTAATTTGAGGATAGATGTTCTTGTGATGATGACTTCCAGATTTTGGGGATGATAATAATAGTTGAGTTGTTTTATTTATGAGTTTAAGTCTTCCGCATTATTTTCTGTTGATATTATATTGAAATGTTAAGGTTTAGATGGGTTGGTTCGCTCACATAGGAGGGTAAATATGGGTGCCAGTCGCGTCCCCGATTTGGGTCGTGACAAACTTGGTATCAGAGCATTAGGTTCATTGGTCTCATCACACAAGAACAGGTCTAGTAGAGTCTTAAGGAACTAGGAGGGACGCCTTTACTTTTCCTTGAGAGGCTATAAGACTTTAGGAAATCCATTCTTTCATTCTTTCTTTCGTGCTACTACTTGAGTCCAATTGGTATCTAGGTGATACAAATTGGTATCTGACCATCTTCACTCTATTTCGCAGATGGTTAGAACTAGAGCAACGACCGCACCAGCAGCAACAACGGAAAGACAAGAAACGACTAAGCCAGCCACTGGGGCTGTGGCTCGAGGAAGAACAGCGGCAAGAGGCCGTGGACGAGGTCGTGGGAGGACGTCTTCTAGAGGAAGAGGACGAGCCCCTATCCCATCTGATACTAGGGCGATGACTCCTCCACCGACTGAGGATGTAGTAAGAGAGGGTGAGGAAGGGGAGCTGAACAAGTGCAACATGAGGAATTGCCCCCCCAACCTACCGCAGAGATGATCAACCAAGTACTTGCTTATCTTAGCGGGTTGTCTGATCAGGGTCAGGCACCTCCAGTGGTTTCTGCACCAACACCTCCGGTTTCAGAGATACGACATGCGGCTACTATGGCTCCCCGCATGGATGCAACATTGGGAATAGGCACATTTCCACGTCTGACTACTGGGCCTATTATGACAAACGATCAGCATGAACTTTTCAGTAAGTTCTTGAAATTGAAACCTCCAACCTTCAAGGGTGCAGAATCTGAGGATGCTTATGATTTTGTGGTTGATTGTCATGAGCTACTACACAAGATGGGTATAGTAGAACGGTTTGGCGTTGAGTTCGTGAGCTATCAGGTCCAAGGGAACGCCAAAATGTGGTGGCGTTCACATGTTGAGTGTCAACCAACAGAGGCACCACCTATGACCTGGGAATCATTCTCTACCCTGTTTATGGAGAAATATATACCAAGGACTTTGAGAGATAGAAAGAGGGATGAGTTCTTGAGTCTGGAACAAGGGAGGATGACAGTTAACGCGTATGAGGCTAAATTTCGTGCACTATCCAGATACGCCACCCAACTTTGTTTCAGTCCACAAGAACGGATTCGCCGTTTTGTGAAGGGTTGAGGTCAGAGTTGCGGATTTCAGCCTTACAGGTAGCGGCTACGGCAACATCCTTCCAAGAGGTGGTAGACTTTGTGATAGAGGTGGAAGGGTGAAGCCAGACGACTTCACTACGACACGACATCAAAAAGGTTTCGAAGGGGAGGTGAGTTTAATGGTTCCTACTCTAGAGGACAGAACTCCGAGGTCACTCAGTTCGACCAATACAGTCTTCACTACAGACTGTAGTTGGGGGTCCACCTCAGAACGGTCAACACTACTCCGAGAGACCTATGCCTGACTCCAGAGAGTGCTATGGATGTGGGGAGATTGGACATATTAGGATGAATTGTCCAAAACAGAGTTACAGAGCCCCACTAGCTAGAGGTAGGGGTGGTGTCATGGTAGAGGCCGTTTTTCTGGAGGACGGGTGGTGGTCGAGGTAATGGCGGTCACCAAAAAGACGGCAGAGGTGAAGGGCAAAACTGGAGCCACTACTACGCAACATGGTAGGGGCAACGGACAGACAAATAATGGGGCCCATTGTTACGCTTTCCCTGGGAGGTCTGAAGCGGAGGCGTCTGATGATGCTGTTATCACAGGTAATCTTTTGGTTTGTGATTGCATGGCATCTGTATTATTTGACCCTGGCTCCACGTTTTCATATGTATCTTCCTCATTTGCTAACGGTCTAAATTTACATTGTGAATTACTTGACATGCCTATTCGTGTTTCTACTCCGGTGGGTGAGTCTGTGATAGTCGAAAAAGTGTTATAGGTCTTGTTTGGTGATTTTTGTGGGGAGCAACACTTATGTAGACTTGGTTATTTTAGAAATGGGTGACTTTGATGTAATTCTGGGTATGACTTGGCTTTCTCCAAATTTTGCGATTTTGCATTGTAATGCTAAAACAGTGACGTTAGCCAAGCCTGGGGAAGATCCGTTAGTGTGGGAGGGTGACTACACTTCCAATCCGGTGCGTATCATATCCTTCTTCGTGCTAAGAAAATGTTTAGTAAGGGTGTTTAGCTTTCTTGGCACATCTCAAGGATGACACTACCCAAGTACCTTCGATCGAGTCGGTTTCAGTAGTCTGTGAGTTTTTGGATGTGTTCCCTGCAGATCTTCCTGGTATGCCACCAGATAGGGATATTGACTTCTGTATCGATCTTGAACCGGGTACTCGCCCCATTTCTATACCCCCGTATAGAATGGCTCCCGCCGAATTAGAGAGTTAAGGCACAATTCTAGAGTTTTTAGCAAAGGCTTCATTAGACCAAGTGCATCTCCTTGGGGTGCTCCGGTTTTGTTTTGAAGAAGAAGGATGGGAGTTTTCGATGTGCATAGACTATAGACAACTGAACAAAGGTAACTATCAAGAAAAAGTACCCCATTCTCGCATTGATGACTTGTTCGATCAGTTACAAGGTGCTTGTGTCTTCTCTAAGATCGATTTGAGATCTGGTTATCACCAATTGAAAATACGAGCGACGGACGTGCCAAGACCGCTTTTCGAACTAGGTATGGTCATTATGAATTTGTGGTAATGTCTTTTGGTCTTACTAATGCCCCTACTGCCTTCATGAGCTTGATGAACGGGATTTTCAAGCCATATTTGGACTCGTTGTGATCGTGTTTATTGATGATATACTGATATACTCCAAGAGTAAGAAGGAACATGAGGAGCATTTGAGAATGGTGTTAGAGTTGTTAAGGAAGAAAAGCTTTATGCGAAATTCTCCAAGTGTGAGTTTTGGCTAGATTCAGTGTCCTTCTTGGGGCACGTGGTTTCTAAGGATGGGGTGATGGTGGATCCATCCAAGATTGAGACAGTGAAGAATTGGGTAAGACCCACTAATGTGTCAGAAATAAGGAGTTTTGTGGGTTTAGCTAGCTACTACCGCCGATTTGTCAATGGATTCGCTTCCATTGCTTCCCAATTGACGAACTTGACTAAGCAGAATGTTCCATTTGTATGGCCAGATGAGTGTGAGGAAAGCTTCAGAAGCTCAAGACCTTGTTGACTACACCGCACCTATCCTCACCTTACCCGGTAGAGGGTAAAACTTCATCGTTTATTGATGCATCCTATTCGGGTTTGGGTGCAGTGCTAATGCAAGAGAAGAATGTGATTGCTTATGCTTCAAGACAATTAAAAGTGCATGAACGTAACTATCCAACTCATGACTTGGAATTGGCCGCAGTAGTGTTTGCATTGAAGGCATGGAGGCATTATTTATATGGGGTTAAGTGTGAGGTCTATACGGACCATCGTAGCCTACAGTATGTCTTTACCTCAGAAAGACTTGAACTTGAGACAGAGGAGATGGATGGAACTACTGAAGGACTACGACATCACTATCTTGTATCATCGGGGAAGGCGAATGTTGTGGCAGATGCTTTGAGTAGAAAGGCCGGAAGCATGGGAAGTCTAGCTCATTTGCAAGCTTCTAGACGCCCATTGGCTAGAGAAGTGCATATTCTGGCTAATGACCTTATGAGGTTGGAATAAATGAGAAGGGAGGATTGTTAGCTGTGTAGAGGCAAAATCTTCTTTTCTTGATCCAGATTAAGGGGAAACAGTTTGATGATGAGAAGCTAAGTCGAATCCGAGATAAAGTGTTGCAAGAGAGGCTAAAGAGGCAATAATTGATGAGGAAGGTGTTTTGAGAATTAAGGGAAGGGTATGTGTACCCCGCATCGATGATTTGATCACCACTATTCTTACCGAGGCTCATAGTTCTCCGGATAATTCTATACATCCTGGTGCAACCAAGATGTATCGCGACCTAAAGCAACACTTCTGGTGGAGTAGAATGAAGCGTGATATTGTTGAGTTTGTTGCCAAATGTCCAAATTGTCAACAAGTAAAGTAGAACACCAGAGGCCCGGAGGAACACTTCAGAGAATGCCCATTCCAGAATGAAAGTGGGAGAGAATCGCGATGGACTTCGTGTTGGTCTTCCCAAGACATTGAGTAAGTATGACTCTATTTGGGTGATTGTTGATAGGTTAACTAAGTCCGCTCACTTCATTCCGTCAAGGTGACCTACAATGCAGAGAAGTTAGCCAAGATCTACATCTCAGAGATCGTCGGTTTCATGGAGTTCCACTTCCATCATATCTGATAGAGGTACGCAGTTTACTTCTAAGTTTTGGAGGACATTACATGCTGAATTAGGTACTAGGTTGATCTTAGCACTGCATTTCACCCACAGACCGATGGACAGTCTGAGCGAACGATTCAAGTGTTGGAGGATATGCTTCGTGCGTGTGTGATAGAGTTTGGTGGCCATTGGGATAGCTTCTTACCTTTGGCAGAGTTTTCATATAATAATAGCTATCACTCCAGTATCGATATGGCTCCATTTGAAGCATTGTATGGGAGGAGGTGTAGGTCTCCCATCGGTTGGTTTGATGCCTTTGAAGTTAGACCTGGGGGACTGATCTGTTGAGAGTTCTATGGAGAAGGTGAAAGCTATTAAAGAAAAGCTTCTAGCGCGCAAAGTAGACAAAAGGAGTATGTAGACCGAAAGGTTAGAGACTTGGAGTTCATGGAAGGTGAACAAGTCTTGTTGAAGGTTTCACCCATGAAAGGGGTGATGCGGTTCGGAAAAGGGGTAAGTTAAGTCCAAGGTATATTGGACCATTTGAAGTGCTTAAGAGAATAGGGGAGGTCTTATGAATTAGACTTTCCCCCAGGGCTGTCCGGAGTGCATCCGGTGTTTCATGTATCCATGTTGAAGAGATACCACGAGATGGAACTACATTATCCGTTGGGATTCAGTTTTGTTGATGGAGAAACTTGACTTATGAAGAGGAACCGGTTGCTATATTAGATAGAGAAGTTCGCAAGCTGAGGTCGAAGAGATTGCATCCATCAAAGTGCAAGAATGGAGAATCGACCGGTTGAAGAGGCTACTTGGGAGAAGGAGGCAGATATGCAAGAAAAACCCACATCTGTTTACAGATTCAGGTACTCCTTTTCGCCATTGTTTTTTCTTCTTTTGATCATTCGGGGACGAACGATGGGTAATTGGTATCTATTGTAACGACCTGTTTAGTCGTTTTGAGCAACAGAGTTTTCATTCTGGAAAAACTGGCTGGAACGACGAGTGTCACCGACGGACCGTCGTGGTCACGACGGCCCGTCGAGGAGGTGTCGTTCCAGGACACTTAGATTTCTTCAAATTGGATATTAAAATCGACTCTCTGTAAATTGTGACGGACCTGCAGGACGTGCCGTCACATCCACGACGAACCGTCATGAGTTTCCGTTGCAAAACACTTCAACTTTTGAGAATTTGGTACAAGAAACGAGTTTCTGACCGTCATGACGGAGGTGCAGGACGGACCGTCACAGGGTGACGGGCCGTCACAGTTCACCTGAAGTTTGGGGAGGCTGCGACGACCGGTGTGACGGACCGTCGCAGGCACGACGGCCGTCACAGGTCACGCAGATCCCAGTCAGAATAGGATTTCTCCACACGTTTTAAGGGTCGTTTTGGACTATTCTTTCCTTAATTATAAAGATTGAGGGTTTATATTAATAACTCAAATCCTTGGGGGATAAAAGAGGTAACTTTGGGTTAATTAGTGGGGTTTTATTGTCCTCTTTACACTTAATTATTGTTAATTAGGGTAAAGAAAGAGGGTTTGAATAAAACAAACAGAAAAAGAACAAGAGAAAGAGGGAATCGATCGAATAGAGAGAGGAGAAAGCGAAGGGGAAAAATCAAAGCTTGGGAATTTGCTTGTGGATTCCAATTCTTCGGTGGAGGTAGGTTATGGTTTATATTACGATATTCGTAGTGAACTCTTAATAGTGAATAATATGTGTTGATGATATTGTAAACCTGTCTATATGCTTAATTGTATGCTTGCATGAATATGATTATGTGATTTTTATAAAACAAGCATGATGAAAACCATTGAATCCCAAATCTTGAAAGAATACTTTAATCTATGATATTAATGATGATGCCTTATTATAAAAGAAGGCTTGACGAATTAAAGTAATGGGATTAATGATGTCTTGGTATAGAGAAGGCTTGATGAACGGATAGAATGAATTTAGTGGATCGGAGTGTCACGTTCCGACACATAGTATTAGTGGATCGGAGTGTCACGTTCCGACACATAGTATTAGTGGGACGGGTGTCACGAACCGACACTAGATATAGGGGATCGAGTGTCACGTACCGACACATATAGGGGATCGGAGTGTCACGTTCCGACACATATAGGGGATCGGAGTGTCACGTTCCGACACAATAGGGGATCGGAGTGTCACGTTCCGACACATAGTGGTATGGGATCGGAGTGTCACGTACCGACACAAGAGGAAGAAAGATAATGAATCTCGAAAGATGATAATACACTCAACATAATGAACTTAAATCCCAAATGAGTATGGTATTGAGGCTTGAGCCCTCATGGATGAACTTGATGGTATTTATTGACGATTATGATACTTGTTATTGCTACATGTTGAGTTTATAGTTGATTTATAATATTACTTGATATATATTATCTTCTATTTTGAGTTGGCCGATGATATCTACTCAGTACGTGTGGTTGTACTGACCCCCTACTTTTCTGTTTCCTCTTTGTTATTTGTGTAATGCAGCAAACGTTCTGTCAACTTCAACTCCGCAGTAATTCAAGCCAGTCTTCGTCACACCGGATCTTCAGGGTGAGATAACGCTTCTAGCTTGGACTGGATCTCCTTCTTCAAGTCTTGATGCCTTGAACTTCCGGCATGGACTAGCTTTTTAGTTATTTTTGTTCTTAGACATTTTTAGTTTAGTAATTTGAGGATAGATGTTCTTGTGATGATGACTTCCAGATTTTGGGGATGATAATAATAGTTGAGTTGTTTTATTTATGAGTTTAAGTCTTCCGCATTATTTTCTGTTGATATTATATTGAAATGTTAAGGTTTAGATGGGTTGGTTCGCTCACATAGGAGGGTAAATGTGGGTGCCAGTCGCGTCCCCGATTTGGGTCGTGACAGATATGATGTTAAATTTAAATGTCTTTACTATGTTGTGAGGTTGATTAAGGTATATTTGATATAAGGATGGAGAAAACTATCAATGTTACTCAATATTATATAAAATGCTAATGTGTTAACCTCACTTTTATGAATTTTAATGAAAGGACTTATACTCATTTAATTCTTATTGAGCTGTTAATGATGATAATTATACAAGGGGTAGACCATATGACCTAAATTAAGCTATGAGTGATAATTAAAGGCTTAAAGACATTTAAAAGAGGGATTCTAGCTTTGCACAAAGTGAACTAGATTGAGAAGTGTCCCTGCCCATATAAGGAAGGTGGGAACACTATGTTACTCTTGAGATTGGGGACTATAATGCATGGCACATAAAGAGGGTCCCAACTAATTCTCCTAGTTCTTGAAATATGTTGCCCCCATAGAAATACTACCTGGTTAATCCACGTAGTTCCAATGTTTGATTTTTGATACTACCTTGGCAAGTAGTCCGCCTTCTTTCTGTGTAGGGTTTTATGAAACCGGATTCCACACTATCTCATGTTGTCTATGTCGATTAAGGCAAGATGTTCCCAAAAATTCAAAACGAATTAGTGGACTTGAACTCTAACTTGGATAACCTATGGGTCTAGGTTAGTCTAGGTAGGGGTATGGAACTTTACCTGGACATTGCACTAGTTAGCCTTGAGGGGAGTTTTAGGAGGAGGTTCTTATATATGTTTATGTTATGATAATATATTATGTACAACTTTAGCATGTTTTGCTTGTGTATGTGCATAAGATCTCATACTTAGTACATGTTGAGTACTCACCCCCATTTCTTCCCTTTTCCCAAACTATTTAGGTTTCGATAATTGAAGAGTTTGGAACGTGATATTGTTGAAGGCTTGGATTCTTTCTTTCATCAATGTAGGGTAGGTCCTCAACTTTCGAGGCAATGCCATCCTCTAGCTTTGGATCTTGTTCTGAGCTTATTGACTCTATAATTCCTTTCCTTTTTAATTGAATATTGTACTTTTGTATGACCTATACATGGTCTTGTTGAATTGATTTAAGGGGTATGCCCATATTGTGATATTCTTTTAAATTGTTTGAGATGAGAGAATTGTTGAGACTATTTCTATATGTTTATATATGTATGTGCAATAAAAGTAGAAGGCTATGTAACCTTCCTATATGAACGGTCTATGTATACTCGATATGAATATATATTTGTGTATGTAGAGGTCTATGAATACCTTTAAGTAGTGATAATGAATGTTTTAAATATTTCCACACTTTTTAACCTATTAATACAATGACATAACACTAAGAGGCTAGTCTTAGTAATTAAAAAGGATGATGACGCAGGTTACTTTTAGGGGGTAAATCCGGATGTGACAAATTTGGTATCAGAGCATGAGGTTGAATATCGTTGAGTTATATCTCTCTCTCTACCACGTACATGTAGGATCATATTCATATTTGTTTAGTGCTCCACACTTATGAGTAGGAACCTATTCAATGCTTAGAAATCACTCTCTTTCTTGGAAATCTTATATTGTGCCAATAGAGACTACTTATGGTGTGCTTTTTCATCTAATCCTATTATTGTGCAGCTAGGAATCATCAACACTCGAAAGAATAAGGCTCGAAGACTTGAGGAGGAAGTTGGTAATGAGGAAGCTCTTCCCTATGATGAGCAAGTTTCTCCACTTAAGGGAAACGCTACTATTGATCAAGCCCCGGCTAACCCTCCACCTATGACGGAGGCGAATATGAGGGTTATTGTTTCTCAAATGGACCAAGCCATTAATATTCAAGAACAAGCTGCGACGGTTCAAGCCCAAGCTATAAGGGCGCAATCCAATCGGGATAGTTCTCATCAACAAGTCAGTACTATGACTTCCCGTCTAAGGGACTTCTCTTGGTGAACCCTCCTACTTTCTATAGGTCTAAGGTTTATGAAGATCCCGAAGAATTCATTGATGATGTCTACAAGTTAATATATGCTATGGGGGTATCTTCAATTGAGAAGGCTGAGTTGGCCACATATAAAACCAAGGATGTTCTCAAACTTGGTATGCGCATTGGAGGGATAAGAGGCCTTTGAGGGGTGGTTCGGTGACTTGGGAGATCTTAAAGACATCTTTTCTAGATCGATTCTTCCCTAGGGATATGATGGAGGAAAAAGTGATGGAGTTCATCAATCTTCATCAAGGAGGGAAGATTGTCCATGAGTAATCTTCCAAATTCATTAAGTTGTGAAAATATGCTCCTTCTTTGGTCTCCTATATAGATGAAATGATCAGTTTTATGACAGGAGTGTCGGACGGCTTACAAGAGGAGTGCCAATCGGCCATGCTACATGACATCATGAATATTTGTTGTCTTATAGTTTATGCATTAAGGGTTAAGAAGGCAAGGGCTAAGCGAAAAAGTAGACATGCTAAGAGAGCAAGGTTTTTGAATGGAGGTTCTTCAAAGAATTTGCTTAAGATATAAGACAAGCCTAAATTTAAGAAGCGGGTTTCTAATCAAGTCTCTTCCAAATTTCCAAGATCTAGTGGTGATAGGGTGTCCAAACCTCAATTCAAGAAGGGTAAAGTTACTAATTCACCAAATGAGAAGCCAACTTGTGGAAAGTGTGGTAAAAACAACTGTGGTGATTGCCTTAAGGGGATGGATAATTTCTATAGTTGTGAAGAGAGTGGACACAAGATGAAAGATTTTACAGACTTGAAGATTCAAGACAAGGGTAGCGACCAAGCACAAGCAAGTGGTTCTAGTGATGCTCCAAACAAGAACCGCTTATATGCTCTCTACTCTCCGATGTGGTTACCGGTATGATGAGAGTTTTCTCTCGTGATGTATATCACTTGCTTAATCTCGATGCTACATTATCATTTGTTACACCTCTAATAGCTAAAAAGTTTGAAATTTTACCCGATATTTTGGTTGAACCATTTTTAGTGTCTACTCCGGTGGGTGAGTCTGTTGTTCTAAAAAGGTTGTTTAAAAGTTGTCCTATAATGTTACCCAATAGTTTTTCTTATGTTTATCTAGTAGAACTTGATATGCTTGATTGTTATATTATATTGGGTATGGATTGGTTGCATGCATGTCTTGCATCCATTGATTATAGGATAAGAGTGGTGACATTTAACTTCCCAAATGAACCCCTTGTTGAGTGGAAGGGGGAAAATTCTATTCCTAGAGGTTGTATTATTTCTTGTCTAAAAGAATGCAAAATGATTCCAAAAGAGTGGCTTTATCATAAAGTAAGAGTTCAAGATCTAGACTCCGAAGTTTCTCCAATTGAGTTGGTTGTCGTACTGAGTGACTTTCCGGACGTCTTCCATAATGACCTTCCCGGTATTCCTCCAGAACGGTATATTGACTTTTGCATTTATTCTCTACTAGCTATATATCCCATATCAATTTCTCCTTATCGGATGGCTCCAGCCGAGTTGAAAGAGTTGAAGTCTCAACTCAAGAATTTACAATATAAGCGTTTGAGAAGGCCGAATATTTCTCGGTAGGGTGCTCCGATTTTGTTTGTGTAGAAGAAAAATGGGTCCTTGAGAATGTGTATTGATTACTGCAAACTCAAAAAGGTTACTCTTAATAATTAGTACCATCTACCTCAGATTGATGACTTATTTGACCTACTTCAACGGGCGAGTTACGTTTCAAAGATAGAATTGAGGTCAAGGTATCATCAAATTAGGGTGAGATTGGAGAATATACAAAATACAACCTTCCATACATGTATGGGCATCATGAGTTCTTTGTCATGACTTTCAATCTAACTAATGCTTTGGCGTCTTTTATGGACTTAATGAATACAATATTTTGAAATTCGCTGTATTCATTTGTCATTGTCTTCATTGACGATATCTTGGTATATTCGATGAATGAGGATGATCACATGGGTCATTTTAGGGTAGTATTGCAAGCCTTTAATGAACATAAATTGTATGGCAAATATAGTAAGTGTGAGTTTTGGTTGAGGTTAGTGAATTTTGTTAGGCACATCATCGCTAGTGAGGAAGTTGAGGTAAACCAAGGAAAACGAAAACGGTGAAAAACTAGCCTAGACTTTTAGTCCGACTGACCTTAGGAGTTTTTTGGGTTTAGCGGGTTGATATCAGAGGTTCGTGGATGGTTTTGCGTACATTGAATCTCCTTTGACTAGTTTGACCCAAAAGAGTAAAAACTTTTCGTAGTAAGAGGCATTTGAGAAGAGTTTCCAATTGTGAAAAGATCGACTTACTTTCTCTCCTGTATTGACCTTAGCAGAGGGAATAAAAAATTTTGTGGTGTATTGTGACGCATCTCGAGTAGGTTTGGGGTGTTTTCTTTTGAGCCACGGGAAGGTGATAGCTTATGCATCTAGCCAAATAAAGGTACCTGAGAGAAACTACCCCACTCATCAGCTTGAATTAGCGGCCGTAGTGTTTGCTTTGAAAATCTGCAGGCATTACTCTTATGGGGTTCATCTAAATGTTTTTCTCGAACATAAGAGTCTCCAATATATTTTTACCCAAAAGTAGTTCAATATCCGATAAAGAATTTTTCTAGAGTTATTGAATGATTATGATGTGAGTGTCCTTTATCACCCTGACAAGGCTAATGTAGTTGCGGATTCCCTAAGTCGGATGACTATGGGTAGTGTATCCCATCTGGATGAAACCAAGAAGGACCTAGCAAGGGAAGTACATAGGTTGGCTAGGTTGGGGGTGAGGTTGGAGAGTTCTTCGGATGGGGGTGATATAGTTATAATAACTCTGAGTCATCTTTAGTGGTTAAGAGGTTGCCCAAACAACACCTTGATTTAGCCTTAATGGAGCTGAAAGAATTAGTTCTCGACATGTTGAATGAATTATTCTTCTTATAGGGGATGGTGTGTTAAGGTACCAAGGGATATTATGTATTCCCGATGTGGGCGGGTTGAGGGATAGGATCCAATATGAAGCACATGGGTTCCGCAATTCAATTCTGCCAGGGTTGACAAAAATGTATCATGATCTATGGGAGATATATTGTGTGGGAAGGTCAAAAAAGGGACATAGGGGAGTTTGTCGCTAAGTATCTGAACTGTCAACAACTGAATGTCGTACACCTAAATCAAGGTGGTTTACTAAAAGAGATCCAAATTCTTAATTGGAAGTGGGAAGACATCAATATGGACTTTGTAGTAGGTTTACCTCAAACACAAAAGTCCTATGATTACATATGGGTGGTTGTAGATAGATTAACTAAGTCCGCTCGCTTTATTCCTATCACCTCTTCATATTTGGTGGAGGATTATGCAAAAAACATTGCAGATGAGATCTGTCGTCATGGCATTTTGTTATCCATCATATCTGATCGGGGCGCACAATTCAAATCTAGATTTTGGAGTTCGTTCCAAAAAGGGTTAGGTACTACGGTGAAGTTGAACACCACTTTTCAACCCCAAATGGATGGTAAAGTAGAGAGTACCATAAAAACCCTTGAAGATATGTTTAGGGTGTGCATTGTTGATTTTAAAGGGAGTTGGGATGGACACATACCTTTGGTGGAGTTTGACTACAACAATAGTATTCATTCATCCATTTCCATGGCCCCCTAAGAATCCTTGTATGGTAGGAGGTGTAGGTCTCCTATTTGATGGTTTGAAGTGGTGATCCTTCGCTTCTTTGTCCCGAGTTTACTTTTAATACTTAGGAAAAGGTTCATATTATAAGGAACCAGTTGCAAACGATCTATAGTTGGCTAAAATATTTTGCCGATCATAGGAGAATGTATTTGGAGTTTGACGAAGGTGATAAAGTGTTTTTTAAATTTTCAACAATGTAAGGGATGGTTACATTTTGAAGGAAAGGGAAATTGAGTCCTCGTTATGTAGGTCCCTATAAAATATGTCAAAGGGTTGGTAAGGTTGCCTATGAATTGAAACTTCCTAAGGGATTGGTTTTGGTTCACCTGGTTTTCCATGTTTCTATGTTGAAAAAGTGTATCGGTGATCTTTAGTCCATTCTTCCTATTGAGGGTCTTGGTGTCAAAGATAACCTTTCTTATGAGGAAGTTCCTGTTAAAATTGTTTATAGGCAAGTCAAGAAGTTGAGGAATAAAGAAGTGGTTTCCATGAAGGTGTTATGGAAAAATCATCTATTGGAGAATGCAACATGCGAGGTCGAGGCCGACACGAAGTCCTGTTACCCTCATCTTTTTTAGAATTAAGGTTAGTATTTCGTTTTAATAATATAAATTTGACTAGAAATTGAAGTTACTTGATTCATGGGTGAAATTTTGCACATTATGCATTTTTTAAAGAACTTAGAGTAAAGTTACTGTAGTTTTGCTCTTAAAAACTTGAAATTTTTGCTTTTCGCTTGTTTAGAGTTATGTTGTGCATTTTGATATGATGAGTCTTCATGAAATGATAGGTAGCATGTCGTTTAGTTGAACTATGTGCTAATTGACTCATGTAATGTATGTTGAGATCTAACTGTTGTGAAAAGGAAATGCGTAATGATAAAGTATTTTGAGACATGTTTTATCACATGAGTTTTGACATGTTGCCTTGTTAGTGTGCCTAAGCCTTTTTTACAAACTTTTAGGAGTCGAAAACGTAGTAAGATTGTTGGAAAGGTAGATAATAGGTGTTTGAGTTGTTCCATGGTTGAAACATCCGGGTACGAGTCCCCAACGACCAATTATGGGCCCTTGAGGAGGACCCCTGTAGTTTGATGCAGCACTACCTCGCACTGTGCATCGACGGGACAAAAGACGGCCGATGTGTGGATCGACTGGGCATTCTAGCCACCGTCTTCCCACACTCAGGCTAGTGGAGTAGGTTTCTTCACTTGCATAGTCTCTAGACTCATTGACAGAGTGCAGAGGTGCAGGGTATAGTCCGTGAATGGATCGACAAGGCGTCGATTCTACCGTCGTCCCACACTTAGACAAAATTAGAAGGAGCCCTCACCTGCAAAGTCTCTGACAAAGAGGACGAAGTGCAGGATGGAGGGAAGGGGGGGTTATCTGTCAAGTCCTAGACGGACCGTCAATCAGGGTAATGTCTGTGAGGGTCGAGTTTCACTGTTAAATTTTTCATTTAATTAATTAAGTGGTTTAGGGGTTACCTGGGGGACAAAGGGACATATATAAGTTGATTAAGTCCCACTACAAATACCCTCAACACTAATTAACCTAAACACAACTCTCAAAATAAACTCTGTTCCTTCTCTCTTATTTCACTCTCTAAATGAACTCACCATTGAAGGCTAGCAAAAACTAGGGTTTGGGTACTAGAAAGGGACGAATTCACCATAAAATTATTGACAAACATTAAGGTATGGGTTCTATTAACCTTTGAGATTCTTTCGTTTAAGGGTTCCTTCAAAATAGATTTCATAAAGTTGAGTTTTATGATGGGTTTCATAGAATTACGAAATTGAAGTTATGGATTGAGTTTTTAATTAATTATTAAGGTTTTATTCACTATATTAACATATAATTCAACTTGTTTATTGTAATTATTGATGGTTTGGTCTAAATTGAAGAGTATGATCCTCTATCCCTAACCCTACGTAATCATCTTGACCTATATTGTATTGTGATCATTCAATTTAGTTGGTTGTTGATTTGATTATTATCATATGGTTTTATTATGTTTTAAATTAAGATGAATTATAGGCCTATCATTCTACTTCTTGAAATGTGATTTAGCTTATGAGTTATAATGTGAAATTAGCGTATGTACCTTGTCTAAAGTTGTGATCTAAAGATGAATTTTTTTTAGAGAGATGCAATTTTGCCTTGTTATTCTATTGATTATAATTTTTTGATGATGTTACTACCCAATTTGGGTGGACTTAAATGTTAATGGTATGACCTTGATGATAGGCTATGTGGAACACTTGGTATGTCTTAGAATCTCTATCTTTATTTCTAATTGTGATTAATTGTTGGTAAGTCATGCTATTACACTAGAGCATGCCTTATACTAGGATTATAGGGTGGGATGATGTTTAATTGAAATGTCTTGACTATGTTGTGAGGATTATTAAGGTTCATGTGATATAAGGATTCTGAAAACGATTTATGTGCCTTATTATGCTATGAAATACTAATGTGTTAATCTCACATATATGAATTGTAATGAAAGTAATTATACTCATACCATTTTTATTGAGCTATTTATGATTATAATTATACAAGGGGTAGACGTTATTGCCTAAATAAAGTTATGATTGATAATTAAAGGCTTAAAGACATTTCAAAAAGGGACTCTAGCTTAGCACAAAGTGAACTAGATAGAGAAGTGTCCTTTCCCACATGAGGACGGTAGGAAAACTATATTAGTCTTCAGATTGGAGACTATAATGTATGGCTTATAAAGAGGGTCCCAACTAATTCTCCTAGTTCTTGAACTATGTTGCCCCCATAGGAATACTAGCTAGTGGATACACGTATTTGATATGTTTCATGTTTTGGAACTACCTTATCAAGTAGTACGCCTTCTTTGGGTGTAGGATTTTATGACAACAAATTTCACACTAGCTCATGTGGTCTATGTCCGTTATACCAAGATGTTCCCAAAAAGGTAAAACGAATTAAATCAGTTGAACTCTAACATGGATAGCTAAGGAGGTCTAGTTTAGTCTAGGTAGGGGAATGGGACTTTACCTCGACATTGCACTAGTTAGACTTGAGGAGAGTCTTAGGTGGAGGTTCTTAGATATGTTTATGTGATGATAATATATGATGTGTATATAATGACGATGGTATATTTTTGGTAATATATGTTGATTAGTTCATTTATCAATATGCCTTGGATTATAACGATAATATATGATGAAATGCAAGTCTAAATGACATAATATGTAAAGTTGGACTTGGTCATTTTTTGTTGTTGAGGATACTTGATTGAGTAAAGTTAAGGGGCTTTGTTTGGGCATTGTTCTTGTTTACATGATAAGGACTTGTGAGTAGTTGTCTTGCTTATTATGATATGTTTAACTCTTATTCATTCTTGTGATATTATTCCTTGATGTTAGGGTTGTAGAAAATTATGGTTTCAAGTTTGTTTAGATAAGTATTACTTGTATGATAGCGAGCATGTTGGTTGATGTATATGACTTACTTGACTTTGCATTAAGCCCTGAAGGGGTAAAATGACATGTTTTGAATAAAAAGTTCCTTTTAGCATGTTTGGCTTCCGTATATGCATAAGATATCATACATAGTTAATGTGGAGTACTAACACATTTTTTCCCTTTTCCCAAACATCTTAGGTTCCGGCCCTATAAGAGTTTTGAAGGCGATATTGTTGAAATCTTGTATTGTTCCTTTCATCCAAGTAGGGTAGGTCCTCAACTTTTGAGGGCAATGTCATCCTCTAGCTATGGATTTTGTTGTGAGTTTATTGACTCTATCATTATATTCCTTTATAATTGAATATTGTACTATCGTATGACTGATACATGGTCTTGTTGAATTGATGTAAGGTCTATACCCATATTGTGATATTCGTTTAGATTGTATGAGTTGAGACCTTTGTTGAGTCTATTTTTATATTTTTATATATATATGTGTAATAAAAGTATAAGGCTAGGTAACCTTCCTAGATGAAGTGTCTATGTATATTCGGTATGAGTATAAATTATGTGTATGTAGAGGTCTATGTAAACCTACAAGTAGTGATAATCAAAGTTCAAAAATTTCCCCCATTTTTCATTCTATGAATGTAATGACATGACCCTAAGAGTGTAGTCTTAGGCCTTCAGAAGGACAAGGACGTCGTTTACGTCTTGGGGGTAAACCCGGATGTGACATAAGTGTTCCTTGTTGATGATTTAAAGTGTCACCTATGAAGTTGATGATGAGATTTGGAAAGAAATGGACACTTATTCCTTGATATGTAGGCCCTTATAATATATTAAAAAGAGTTGGTGAAGTGTCTATTGAGTTAGACTTTCCAGAAAAACTAGCAATAGTTAATCAAGTATTTCACCTTTCATTGTTGAAAAATTGTGTTGGTGTTCCAGAATCCATAGCACCCATAGAAAGTTTTTTCTATGAAGGATAGTCTCAATTTTGAGATTGTGAAAGTAGATATTCTTCATCATCATGTTCTAAGGTTAAGAGGCAAATAAGTCACTCCAGTTATGGTTTGTAGAGGAGTTAGCCAGTAAGGGATATACTTGGGAAGCAAAAGTCGTTTTACGAAGTCCAAGTACGCTCATCTATTTCCTTCTGATTCTATTCCATATTGAGGCAATAGTACCTATTTAATTTTGAGTCATTCCATATTTGCATGTTTTTTAACTAAGTTATGTTAGAAACATTTTCTTGAAATTAGATGTAGGGTTTGCACGTCATACCTGAATCATTCAACTAGTTTAGACTTCATAAAAGGAAGAATATTACTAGGTGGGATATAATGTAACACCACATATGCTACAACTACATAATGCCGAGTTTTTATAGAAGTTGCATGTACAACCCACGCCTGCTACCTACGTACTTTAGAGTTACCCACGACCCATAATGGTGGTTCATGGATGGACTTTTGCCACCCTCCCCAAGACTCGGTAAAATTTTAATCTAAGTCATGACCCTAAAGAACCTATGGAAAATGGTCCATGTCCATGGATCTAATCCCTACAACCCTTCTAAAAATAATTATCCAAGATCAAGACCACGCTAGGACCTATGAACCATAGGTCATAAAAGTGTAGGTCAACCCCTTTGATTCTAGTCACAAAACCCCAACAATGGTCGATCAATATAGAATGTAATTCCATCTACACTCCATTAGTTTGTCCCATCGGTGGCCCATCCAGCTTGTAAGTGAAGTGTCCTTTGTCTTTTCCTTATGAGATGGACCCCTAAACTTCAGTGTATGAATAAAAAACTATGTAGTTTTGATAAGTTTTATCCTAGTAAATTAGAACATACCCTAGACAACCCAATCTCAAAAATTTAATCAAGTCCATCAAAAAGAATGAGAATGACTCAACGAAACTCCTCATCAAAAACACAAGAAGGCTTCAGTTTTAGACACGAAATCAAAATATTTATTTAGAAAATTCAACTCCAAGTATGTGCAATTTCACCAGTGGGTTCCTTTCACCCATTAGGTCCCAAAAATTCAGTTAGATTCTTCATTCCCTTAATATTATCCTGACCAATGGCTTCTAGAATTTATACAAAATATTATTAGTTACCTAATTTAATGCTGCTAATTAGATGATCTTGATTTTATATCATTTTTTCCAAGATTCATGCATGAACTTAGAACGTAGTTATGTCATTCTTCTAGTTCATGAATAATATAAGCAATGACACATAAATAGATTTAAATGCTTCTGTTTGAAAAAATTTCACATTATAAGATATAATTGTTACATTCTCAGATTTGAATGTCAGTATTTTGATATATATTTTGTATTAAAGAATTCAGTCATAATGTGTAACATTGATATTCAGTTGGAAATAGGCTTAATACAAAGAGGACTAGGGTCTAGCGTACCCTCACAGACCCAGAACTTTGTGCCCTGTATGTTCTTTGTCTCTCTATGAGCATCAAATTTTGTGATCACACTAGTCATTCCTTTATACCTCTTGCAGGGTATATTGGGTCCTCTCAATGAGGCGTATACATATGAATCCATATTTAGGTAATATGGTTTTATGTCGGTTATTAGTAGCTTTCTCACAGTCAAATTCCAATGCATTGACTTTGTTATCAGTTACAATTCAGTATTCAGTTTCAGCGTGTTAAAAACATGGTCATTGTATTTAGTTAGTTCACTATTTAGTTTATTTCGGTATTTATTTCATGTTTAATATTTAGTATTGTCACGTTAAGGGAGCACCCCCTAAAATAAACATGGAATACTTGACCTTTCGGAGGTCTTACACAAGCCCATAGACATCATTCATTTCATTGTCTTAGAAATTTAGTGGGAAACTTAAAACTTTTCATGCCATAAGATAATGCTAGGGAATCACTTTTTATAAAATATCATTGGTACGTAGTTCAGACACTAAGTCTCGTCTTGCCATCTTAAGGAACCACTACAATAGAATAGAATATAATAAGGACACGAAACTTAATCAGCAAAAAGAATAATCTATATTATTACTTGAAGTTAATTAACAACTTGAGATGAAGGTCCTTGAATCATTATGGACACACTGGAACAGGGGAATAAGAATACAAGCTCGACATTGTAGCAAAGATCCTCTAGCAATCGCCACCTACACTTTGCCTAAAATGAAGAAGAAGAATGGTATTATTACTAGAATATACTAAGTATGATAACCATATAAAAACATGAGTTAATAAGGACATTTATCATGCATCATGTGTTTTTAGTAATACTTTATGAACATTGATTCAATAAGCACAATATAGTTCACATATATTATATAATATAGAAAATATTCACAACAACACTTAAACCATATATCACATCTTAGGCACATCCAACATGTTCATAACATTACTTTTCTTTTTCCTTACTTCTTCACCCAAAGCAACCCTTAGGTAATACCGAATGAAATGCATGAATATTGTCCTATTCAAGCATTAACACCAAATAATCACCTTAAGGTCACCAAGGAAAACATTCATACATCGTTCATTACTTTAAGCATATACATTCATAAGGACATAACATATCATGAATTACATACTTCCCAAGAAGCAACATACTTCACTAAGAATCAACATAATTCATAAAGCTGACATAAGACTCATTTACTTATCACATCATGGTCATAATCCATTTAGTGTTTATGAACATCTAAATACAACATGCAAGTCAATATTACCAATATCATCATAATGAAGTAATAGACAACATTGCATATGTAGAGAGTTCATTTCATCAACATACCAAGTATAACTAATGACATCCATATTAAGAAAGATCTTCATTATGTAGAGAATATGACCAATACTATGCATATAATTACAACTTGTATGTTAACATCATCATGACATGCATAAGGTACATACACATACACATATATAACTCATTCCTTGAATTCCCTTCAAGAGCTACATGTGCAATTTATAGTTAACGTCCCGTTGTATCATCCACTCTAAGAAACATACCTTAGGTAGTCCTAGATAGGGTTCACCATCTTACTTCCACTGTTCATTTTAAATTCAGGAAACTTCACCTTAACCGACATTAGACAATGTGACATAAAAATGAAACTTCGTAACGTAAAATCCACCAAACAAAAGGAGGTTCTCTATTTGCCTAGGTAGAAACAAACATGATAGCTATCTTTGTGGATCCACTAGCTAAAACCTATGAGGACATGTAGTTAAAGGACTAGGAGACTTTTACTTGAAATAATCTTCATCTTGATTAACATTGTAGTTTCCACATCATGAGAACATTTGTGAACCTACCTTCGTTTTTTCAAGAGACACTTCTCATTGTCAAATTCACTCGGTGCTAAGTTAACTTTAACTTTTTAAAAAGCCTTTAAGTCTTAATTAAACATTAGATTATAATATATGCATTAGGATATTAACTTAAGATATAACATATACATATCTCATAGGTTAATGATGAGAATGTCTTTTAATCAAAACCTACTTCATATGAGAATGTCCTTTCGCATAATAATAACATAGTCTAGTATAGAGTAAAATTCAAGAAACCATCCAAGAGACCTTAATTTACTAGATTATCATTAACATGATTCATTCATACATTCATGTGTTTGTATGTGTATATATATTAGGAAACCGGTAACGACCCTCAAAATGAAATAGGTCAAACAAGAGCATCATATATGTTTCATGATATGATAATATATTAATGTAATGAATTTTAGAATTAGAGGTCACTTTGATAATTTTGGAACTCAAACGTCAACAGGAGACCAAGACATTCGATGACTTGACGTCTATATGCTTGGGTGTGTTCTAGCTTGCCTTTATATGTTTTGAGTTCTGTTTGGTGTCCTAATTTATAGGAGAGGATTGTCAGACCTAGATGACCATGTTAAGGGGTTTAACATCTTGTTACGACTCCACCTAGGATCCACGAGGATCCCTAGTGGAGGACCCCATTTCCTTGCCTAGAAGATGCCACGTAGCCTCTTATGGAGTGTCAAACGACAAACCAAATGATGGCTAATCGATCAAACGATGTATATCAACATGTTCTGTCGATTGAACCTTCAAGAATGCACAAAATTTAGCCTCTGAATCATATGACGCCCATGTAGGACGGTCCGTCAATGAGACGATACCTCGTGCGTGGTGTTTGTGGTTTGATGCTAGCAACAATGCCTATAAATCATCCAACTTAGGGGTGAATTAGGAATTCACCTCATGTTCTAATTGTTATATTAAGTTTCAGAAAAATTATATATTGTATGTTTTTGACTTTTTAGAGTCCCCACTTAATTTTTAAAGAAAAAATCAAAATTATGTTTTAAAAAGACATAAACAAAAAAAATCGATTGGATATCTTAAAGGGGGGGGGGTTTCGGGGATTCTTATTTATATTTTAGGATTGTTTACGAAACGTAAAATATTTCACTAACTCGTGATTATCCTGAACCAACTTATATAATCTAAATTAATTATTAGTCTTGCAAAATTTATTAATTGTCATTTTAGGTTTACTTAAAGGCGATTGAAATAAATTCAAATAGTTATAAAGCAATGATGTCTTGCAGGGATTTGAAGTTTTAGACCCTAAATCTAACAAAAGTTAAATAACAAGCGATTAAAGAAATAAAGAGAAAGAGAGAGGGAAAGAGAGGGAGGTTGGTCCCAAAACTGGATTCTGTCTGCATGGACCTGTATTTGGACCCAATTGTTTTGGGCCTTTCACCATATCAATAGTACATGTCTAAAACTAAAAATACAATGATAAATATTAAATACGGGAAAGGAAAGACAACAAATGCTAAGTCCCAAAGGTAACAAAATACAAAAATATAGAAAATAAAAGTGGGCCTTCTACCAAAATTCTTAAACTCTTCAATCTGTTCAAACCTTTTCATGTCGGGACCTATACGCATTTCTTTAGGTTGACTCGACAAAGCAAATTGAATCTTAATAACTCTCTCAAGGTGCAAGAAAGTAGAGTTTATGTCGAACTCGAACGAATATACATGCAAGCAAAATTGTAAACATTATTTCAGAAGAGTTATTAGTAAGGTATTGCAAACTTATCAGTAACAAACGAGTTCGGGAGTCACGTGTATCATGCGTTCTTCGGTGTTGTTTGCTTGTTGTTATCATTTGTTGTTGTTGTTGTTATCTCATGAAGAGCGTCTCCGTATCTATTGGAGTCACTGTGACATTTTAGGGAGGTTCTGCAAGTACTTTGGGGTGTTTGTGAGTCATGGAAGTGGGCTTCACCGGGTAAAGAATAGGCTGGGTTTTGGAGAGGAACAGGAAAAAGGACTAGAATAAATTAAAAGAAAAGTTTGGGTAATTTTAGTATGTGGGATGGGCAAATGGGATTGTCGAAAAATATTTATAACGTCCCCAAAATTAATCCTTTAAAAACCAAATGACCTATCGATTTGGTCAAATTGGGATTCACTAGTGAATTTGACTAAGCATAGACTGGACGAATTAAAATAACTAAGTCACAAGATTCTTAATCTTAACAAAATAAAATAATTAACTTGCTCGTAAAATAATGATTCTAAATAGAATTATAAATTTACTGAACTATTTTTAACGAAAACTTAATTAAAATATTTTTGAGGCTATTTTCAAATATTTATAAAATAAAACTAATTAAACAAAACATATTTACTACTTTAAATTATAAAGCTAATAAAATTACTTTAATTTAACTTAAAAAAGATTTCAAATTTGATACATCAAATTATTTTAGATTGTTTGGAATAAATGAAGCTCGGGAATAAATTCTTATCGGGGAATATAAAAATAAGTGTCAACAACTGTCCCTCATTTTACTTTGATTGATGCAAGAAATTCGAGGAAAATGAAATTGACTAAACCAATTTTTACTGACCACATCTTCATCTTTGAAAAAGGGATTTGATACGGACTTTAGGAGTTATGGCAAAATCCCAGTTATGGGTTTCCTACATATCTCAGGCTATATGATAAATCAGGGCACTTGTAATTAGATAAGCTTTATTTAACACCTGATTTTGAAAGATCTCAAAAAGTTATCTCAATACCGAATAATGAAGGGACCGAAATGCTCACCTACATATCCTTAACCTCAAGGATTTACTCTGCTTGTAGTTCAACTCGATTGGTTAAGAAGGATATCTATTATTCTAGATGACCTTTGGTTCCAAACAAAACACAAATTAAATCGAGTATAAAAAAGAGGTAGTAACCTCTTATCCATGAATGTGGAGTTCTTCACATCAATAAAAAAACTTACATGAGCATATTTTCCAAAACACTTGGAATATTGTAACTCAGATTGGGAACTTGCCTCCGGCATACATGAAAATTTGAAGATACGGGATTGAAACGAAGCATCTAAAGAAAAACCCACATGACTTTGATAAGGGTGCAGTTTGAATGTTGTCGAAGTCACTTCTCTTCTCGCGTACTAAGATTCTCACACTCCTTTTTGAAATATGTCCCAGTTCACTGCTAAAATATATTCACGTTGTGCTGCATTCGTTTTTATATCGTCTGCACCTGTGGTATGTTTTTTTTGAGAATTCTTCATGTCGGATGCTCTCGACAAAGACTGAGATAAAACTCATCAGCATACACATGCAATTAAAATGAGACAACGTATTTTACCGTGTTGATACTTAATTACCCTCCTTCAACATTTGATGTCAACTCGACCGGTTTGATGTAAAAAAATAAAGATCATTATTATGTTTTCAATATAATCTTTGATATACGTTTCATTTGATGTCAAAATAAATAAAAGTTGACGCAGTGTTGATATTTCTCTTGACGTTGTCTTAGATGATTATCTAGATATCTACTCTTTCCAAATAAAAGATGCAGTTGATGTTGATGGGTTAATATTTCTCTTGGAATATACGGTCTTCTTCTCTTAGAGTGCATGCTTTTCTTCCGCATTGCATGACGTTTTTGCAATGCATGAATTTATTTTGAAAATGCACCACCTCTTTTCTGCAATGCTTTATTTTTCTTTTGCAATGCATGAAATCTTCTTGCAAGGCAAGACTTCTTCTTCGCAATGCATGATTTCTCCGCGATGCGTGATTCTTAACTTCCGCGTCATGAATATCTTCCCGCGATTCCTAAATTTTTATGGGTCATAAATATCTTCTCGGGATATGTGAACATTAGCTCGCGATGCATGAATATTTACTCGCGATGCATGATTTCTTGTGCGACATGAATATCTTTCTGCGATGCCTTATTTCCTGCGGGTTATGAATATCTTTCTGCAATGTGTGAATATGAACTCGCAATGCATGATTTTCTACAGGGCATGAACGTCTTCCCGCGATGCCTGAATGTTCATTCTCAAATCATGATTTTCCGCAATGTATGAATATTTTCTCGTGATGCCTAATTTTTTGTGGTGCATGAATATCTTCCCGTGATGCATACAATTTTCCGCAATGCATGAATATGAACTTCCGATGCATGATCCTCCTCCATGAATGAATATTCACTCATGATGCATGATTTTCTGTGGGGCATACCTATTTTGCCGTGATGCGTTATTTTTTAGGGGGAATGAACATTCTCCCGGGATGTGTGAATATTTTCTCTTGATGTTATCCTTGGTACCAATGAAGGTAGTACCTTGCTCGAGCAACGTAGGGATCTTCTGGTGCCTTCTGGATTTGATTTCGTCTCAATTGACAATAAAACTAAAATGTCGCTCGACGTATCATATCAATCGATAATTGAAACAAACTTCCCTCAAGTCAATGTATCCTCTCGACGACAATACTAATAAAAATTACCCCTCCTGGTAGTAATAACATCATATCTGATATATGATGCAGATGACGTCCTTTGCAAAAATCGTAGATTCTCTCTTGAGATTTTTCGCTCGATCTGCCTTTGATATGCAGGATATAAAGTAATTCCTGCATCCACAGAGAAACCGTAATTTTAGGGAGAGCTTCTTCCTCCTTGACCAATCTATATCGTCGATCGAAAAAGTTTGGCGATTTCATAGCAAAACTATAAACATGCGGCCATAGATAATTCGTTTGTTTCCAAATGAACTGATATGTGTCGATTCTTCGGTTATGATCTCCCTGTCCTACTACCTTAGGTTGACTTTACTAATCCCCCCACTCTTGATAGTTAATAAACAATATTTTATGCCAAAACAAATGAAATAAACAGGGAAAATTTTAATAAAAATAAATTTTTGAAAAGTATCATTATTGAAAAAAGTTATTGCCAAATACCATGTAACGTCACGATTAGTGAACTTCCTTGAGATTGATGTTTGGACGTCTATCTGATTATTCACTGGGAAGTATTCATAGTGACTCTAGACTATTGATAAACCACATTTAAAATTTTTAGTTCATCCTCAATATTTCTATCCCAGTTAAATTTTCGGTGTGTAAATGAAAGAATTTTTGAGATCTTCTCAAAATTTCTATCCCTGTTGAAAGTCTCTAAGTAATTTCAGCCTCAGCTTGTTGAGGAGAAACATCTTCTTCTCGACAATTTTTGAGTCCCTCACAAAAATTTTGTCCCAGTTTCCATTGTAATGGAAAATAGAAATCTTACGAGATATATTACCAAACCCTTTTGGCGCCTACGTATCCCATTGAGGCAGGAATAAGGTCAAACTTAGTTCCCCCTTAAAATTTAACAACAATATGAAATTTACAAAGAAACAGATCGAGGCCGACATAGGCCCCTACATATATCATACTTGAGAATTCAGGTTGAATGTATTTCAAATAAAAATAAATATTAAAAAGGGATAAATGGGGTGACAAAAGCCGACCTACGTATCTCATTCTTTAAATTCAGGTTAAACGTAGTTCATTACAAGAGGGATAAAAAGTTAAAAACAACAAATACAAGCAAACAAAAAGTTTAAAAGAAAATAAAAGAAATACAAACAGAGGCTTCACAAGTAGTATCTCTTGAAAACATCTGAGTTGATCGGCTTTGACATGCTCTACCATCCATCTACGATAGGACCAAAGAACCTCTAGATTATATGTTGTGAACCATGTATGGTCCTTTACAGTTCGGTGCTAATTTTCCTTTGTAGTCATCTAGACGAGGAAAAATGTCCTTAAGTACTAACTGACGATTTAAATTTTTTAAGCTTTTACTCTTTTGTCAAAAGGGCGAATCATTCTCTATTGATAAAGTTCACTATGACAATCAACAACCATTCTCTTCTTATCAATCAGTATTGATTTATCAATATTTTTGTTGACCTA
This sequence comes from Solanum peruvianum, assembly GCA_027705065.1. Classification (NCBI taxonomy): domain Eukaryota; kingdom Viridiplantae; phylum Streptophyta; class Magnoliopsida; order Solanales; family Solanaceae; genus Solanum; species Solanum peruvianum. Next base: position 36,922,930 of record JAKWJD010001763.1, on the reverse strand, counting down.
TTTAGCGTTACTTAATTCAGCTTCTCAGATGATTCTTAAGGATGGTACTCAACTTCAACAGGTATGACTGCTTCTATTCCATACACAAGAATGTATAGGGTGGCTTCAGTCGATATTCTGACAGTCATTTGTTATCCCTACAAAGAATATGGTATCATTTCAGGCCAACCTCGGTTATTTTCAATCATTTTCCTTAAAATCTTCTTTATGTTCTTATCGGCGGCCTCTACAACTCCATTCATTTCAGAATGATAAGCGGTTGTGTTTCGGTTAGTAATCTTGAAATTCTCACATATATATCTCACCAATTGAATGTTGAGATTTGTACCATTGTCAATAATGATGGATTTTGGTACTCCAACATTGCATATCAAATTGTTGCGAACAAAATCAACTACAACTTTCGTAGTCACTGACTTGTATGAAGTTTCTTCCACACACTTGATAAAGTAATCAATAGAAACCAAAATAAATTTATGTCCATTAGAAGCAACTGTATCTATTGGACCAATGACATCCATGCCCGAAGCTCCAAACGGCTATGGAGAACTCATAAAATTGAGTTCGTGAGGTGGTAGTTAAATCAAACCACCATGAACTTGACATTGTTTCATTTCTGTACAAACTTGCAACAATCATGTTTCATATTCATCTAGAAATAAGCGGCTCGAAGGATCTTCCTTGTCAATGTGAGCCATATGTGTGTGTAACACAAACTCCAGCCTGTATATGTTTGATAAGATTTGCAGCTTACATAACATCGACACATCTGAGAAGACCCAAATCTAGGGTCCTCCTATAAAAGAATTCTCCACTCAGAAAGAAGTTGAGGGCCATACTACATATCAACTTCTTCTGGTTGAATGTTTGATCTACATGGTAATTTCCGGTCTCTAAGTTATTCTTTATATAAAAATACCATGGCAAACCGTCGGGATATTATTCAGCATGTGAACAATGGACTGGATGTTCATTCACCTCTATATCTAAAGGATCAATGTAATCAGTATTCGGATGTTTAATCATTGAGGCAATGGTTGAAAGAGCATCAACCAACTCATTCTACGTTATGGGAGTGTATCTGAACTCAATCTTACAGAATGTTTTGCACATTTTATGTATATTGCACGTATGGCATGATCTTCGGGTTCTTCAAAGCCCATTCTCATTAAACCTTATGAATTAATAACTATAAATCTCCAATAACCAATATCTCGTGGACATCATGTCAATGGCCATTTTAAAACCAAGTAAACAAGGTTCATACTCATCCATGTTGTTCGCGCAATTAAACTGGACCTTAGCTACCATAGGATAGTACTTAGTGACATTAAGATCGCTCCGATACCCTTTCTTTGGTTATTTGCCGTTCAATCAAAGAATAATATCAAGCAAAGATATATTTTAGAATTATCTTCACCCACAAATGATACTTCTTTATCGTGAAAATAAGTCTTGAGCGGTTCATACTTTTAATAAATAGGATTTTCTACGAGATGATCAGCCAAGGCCTGTACTTTAATCACCTTCTGATTCACATACACATCAATTCACTCAAAATCATTTGCCTATTGGCCATTTTTTTGTTGGCATCTCCTCTGGAAAATGAACTTCAATGGATCTATCCTAGAATTAAGGTATGTTGTATAAGAAGACAAATAATGTCTCAGCTTTTGAGTGATCCAAGTCAACGCACAACACATTCTCTCCAAAAGAGTATAACGACACTCATGTGGCGTGAACTTTTTGGTTGTATAATATATGTGTCGCTCCTTATTCCCTGTTTCGTAATGTTGTCTAAGTCCGCAACCAACTGTGTTATCAAAGACTGACAAATACAACAATAATGAACTCACTTCTCGCAGAGGCACCGATATCGGTGGATTGGACACATAGTTCTTGATGGCATTAAAAGTAGTCTGACAATCTTTAGTCCACTTTGTGAAAGTGTCTTTCTTCATCAGCTTGCAGATAGCCTCACACACTATAGTTGATTAAGTTATGAATCGACTGATGTAGTTAAACCTCCCTAAGAAACTCATCACTTCCTTCTTCGTCTTCGGGGGAGGTAACTCTTGAATCGTATTAATCTTCGAAGGTTCGAGCTCAATAGTCCTTCTTCAGACTATAAATCCCAACAACATACCGATTGTCACCCCAAAAACACATTTAGCGGGATTCAATTTCAAGTTATAACGGGGCAGATGATAAAACAACTTCTTTCAATACGTCAAGTGGTATGAACCCTCGAGGGACTTGATTATGAATCATTTCATGAAATATGGTCTTCATAGCCCTCATGTAAGTAGCGCCAACATTTTTTAGATGAAACGGCATCACACTATAATGATATACACCTCAAGGCATAATGAAAGTTGTTTTTTCTGCATCTTACTCGTCCATAAGGATTTGATGATAGCCTGCATAATAATGCACAAACAACTGCATTTCATGCTTAGAACAATTATCGATCAGAATTTGAATGTTTGGCAATGGGAAATTATCTTTTGGGATGGCTTTGTTGAGATCCATGTTGTCGACACAAATTCTGATCTTCCAATCTTTTTTGCGATCGGAACAATAGTGGCCAACCCAAGTCGTGTATTGTTTCACTTCCACCTATCGAGACTAAATCTTCGTGGTGATATCTTCTTTGATCTTTAAACTCAACTCATGCTTGAATTTTTTATCCTTCTTTTTCACTGGAGTGAACCCCAGATTAAACACCAACTTGTGGGATACCACATTCGTACAATGTCACTGACCTCCCAGACGAACAAATCAATGTATTAAGTAAGCAAATGAATTAGATCCTTTCTTTGAGTTTCATTCAAATAGACGCTCATTTTAATCTATTGGACACACTCTTGGTCTCCCAGATTCACAGTTTCTGTTTCTTCCAAGTTTGGCTTATGATGATTTTCAAACTGCCAAATTCTTCAACAAATTCCGATACTTTACTTTTTCCTTCGTATTCTTCATCCTCGTCATCAACTACCTCATTTTGTTTGTTCAGCTCATGACATCACAAGATATTGGCAGGTTTAAATTAACGCTACTAAAACCATACTCAAAAAAAGTTACGAAAGTAAAGTATAGCAAGTAAGTAAATAAACGAATTTCCAATTAAAGAGGCTTTCATTCAAATTGGAAAAAAAATTGAACTTTGTCCATGGCAAAGGACTATGTTGCCTTTCTAAACATCATGGGGGAATGTTACAATTCAAGCAATTAAGAAAAATGCAAAATGGTGGTTCTCGATCCTCTTTCAAACCTCCACCAATTCTCAAAATATGCATGAATAATGTCCTTCTACTAAGATGACTGGGGAATCAATATTGGCATGGATGTCTAATTCTTGAGCTATTGTCCAGGCTCATCATCACGAATACCAGCTACCATAATCTCTTCTTCTACAATAGCATCGATCTCTTGATAACGGCCATCATGATCGGTGTACTCTTTCACTTGAAATGATTGATACAGATATCAGATCAGTATAACTAATGCTTGATCACTACTCTTCTTCATCATCATCTCTTTATCTTTTGAGCTGTACCCACACCAATATCTCACTCCTTTGACGGGACTGCAATACGCTCAATAATCCCTTAGGAATTCCTTCCCAATCCGAAACCCGGTTCAAACTTATTCTGCAGCATAATAGTGGTGATCATCTTATACACCGCAGACATAGGAGGTTGTGGGGAAAAATTCTTACCAGTGGCATTTACTAACTCTACCGTGTAGAAATGGGTACCTCGCGAAACATCATTAATAATGGACTTCTTCCTCCCAGATTGACTCCATTCACTGTGAATAACCAGTTGTTAATTCTTCCAAACGAGCTTCATCATCTGGTGAAGAGTAGAATTCAGAGCTCAAGCCGTATAGGTGAAAGGCCTTCCTAAAAGAAGGTTATAGATGGTGTTAATGTCCAACACCTGAAACTATACACTGAACTCTGTCGTACCCATTTGGATTACCAAATTCACTGCTCCCAAAGTATCTTTTTGTATTCCGTCGAAGGATCTTACATTGACTTGGTTTTGTTCCAGCTTCCCCATGTCAAACCTTAACTGCCTTAGATTCCATGGTGGCAAATGTTGAGAAAAGACCCATCATACACCAGGACACGATTTATGACCCTTTTGCGGCATATGAGAGGGACATGCAACACCTTGTTATGTGACCTCCCTTTAATGGGCAACTCGTCATCTCAAAAGCTAATAAAATGCCCTTAAATAACTTAATTGATCATAGACTCTATATTATCGCTGGTTGTTCCCACGGGCACATAAGTATCATCAAGAACCTTCCTCAATTCCTGTCAATGCAATTGGGACCTCATGCAGGGCCCACACTAAAATCTATGTTAGGGTTTTCTCCAAATGTTTTACAATCGAGTAGTCCTTTGGCTGCATCTTTCTCTAGAATTCATCCGCTTCGCCCTTACATATCGGCCTTTTCCCTTGATCCTTTTTCTATCGTCTAGAAGTCAACTCTTTGGTAGTATAACACCTCCTAGATCGGGTCATACCCTGAGAAACAATGGATTCTATTACAAATTTTGACGTAGCAGGAGCTTTGAATGGTACCAAGGAAAAATCCTTTGGGAATGTAAGGATCACGAACTCCTTTTTGTATTTAATGCTCAGCGAGGCAACAACCCTTTCTAACTCATCATGGATAATCGGAGTTATCACTTTAGTTGCACCCCAGTTCTCATCCACCTCTATCATATTGAACTCTCCAAGATTCAGAAAAGGATTGGTGTTAAAATTAGGAGCGACTGTCTAAAAAAATACTTGTTGGTCGATCAAGTATTGATCTTGTGTTTGTGATTGATGTAGTCCTCAGTATCATGTCCAAAGATGTTGGAGTGATACGCACACCTTTGATCGACTCTGCATAATTTTGAACTAGTATCTACCAGCTTGGGCCCCACTTGGTGAATGTATCCAGCCTCAGCTAGTCACTCGTATACCTTTGTTCGGCTTTAAGCGAGTGCGGTAATGTTTTTGGGGGTTTCATCTCGAATCTGGGTAGAGAGGGATCATTGCTTCCTTGTTAGGGAGGAGTTATCTTTTTTTAGTTTCGGGTATTTTGATGGCGAATTTAGTTTCTTGGATTAGGATTTGTGTGGTAATTGGTTGATGGATCTTGGTAGTTTGTAGGGGCATTTTGGTATACTGAAGTTTGGACATGATATACTGGTGAGTGTTCTCTGTAGTTTGACTGCACATAGGCACAGTTAGGAGCAACACTTTGGTAAACGGGAGAAGGAATTTGGTAAAGTGGGGGAGAATTTTAGTAAAAGGGAGATGAATTTTCGTAATTTAGAGGGGGATATTTGGGTATGTGGAGATAGAATTTCTGTAGACAGGAGGAGGAGTATTTGGATATTGTCTTACGTCTAGCAATCCTTGTAAGAATTATGGGAAGGTCGAAACAATCTTGGTGGGATGATGATCTCATAGGGGTCTCTCTCCCCTCGTAGTAGACAGCATAAACATCTTCTCTTTTCTTCTTCAACAAACCCGATGATCTGGGAGACGGAGCAACATGGGCAACCTTTCCGGTTTTCAGCCGATCTTCGATAGTCTAACAAACCTTCACTATCTCAGCAAATTTTTCTCTTGCACCCGCACAAACATTTCCATTATATCTCTTTTTGATATCGGAGGTCTTACTCTCGCTGCTTCTTTTCTCCACCTATATGCAAACTTTTTGTATCTCTTAGTGGACTTTGGCATTATCTTTTCTAGGGAGTAGCGATCTGGACCGATTTGCACGTTATAAGCAAATCGATCGATAAAATCATTGGCCAGGGCGTTCAAACATGGCAATTGTCTGGTTTCATGGGAAGTGAACCATTCGAGATCCTCCCTGCATATACTTTGGATAAATCGACAGATACTAGTTTCAAAGTACCTGAGGAGGAAAACAACTCAAAGGAAAATTTGTCAGTTTATGTTAAGAATACAAAATGCAGTATATCATATAGAGAGAAGATAAACACAAAAGTTTCTTTGTTTAAGGATATCTTAACCCATGAGTAAAGAGAAACTATCTCTTGAACAAGAAAGAGTATGTTTGTTTAGTTTGACTCTATCTTAGAAAAGTTATATCACGTTGAGCTAATGTCTTCTTGCAGCTGTTCTTTCTGATGTCCGTTGATCTTAGCCCCACATTCCCTTGTAGCATGAAAGGGGTAGGATAAAAATTTTAAAGCATAGGAGACGGGCCTTGAAAGGCTACCTATGTATCTCACAACGAGAATTCAGGCCCTATGTAGTTCAGGTAAAAGAGAAAAACTTTTCATTCATTCATTTTTGACTATTACAAGGATATTTTAAAGATAATAACAAATATCTTAAAGATAAACGCGACCCATCTTAGTTGCTCTTCTTCTTGTTGTAGAATCAGCACTAGGAACAAACACGACTCTGATTTTTCATAGATTGACAATGGTTTCTACGTCGTAGCAAAAATAGGGACATCTTGAGAGGCTGTGATCTGTAGCATTGTGGTAAGCACAAGTACATATTTCTACCCCAATGGAATCGAGACCTCTGTCGTAATCTTTGAGAGAAGCTAAGACCCTATCTTGAACAAAATCACTATAGCTTTGGAGAAATGACTTTCTGAACTGTGTGAAATAATTATAAGTAAAACGAGTGCACTCAATTGGCTCAAACAAATCGTATGTGAGAATGGTATTATCACCCCACATGTGTGAATTTTCCCAAAGTTGACATGGCGGCAAATTGTCATCTTAAGATATACACATTCTTCTATAGTGTGCCCTTGTTGGCTCGGGTGGAAAGCACACACTTTGGAAGAGTTTTCGTGCGCAAAGACTAAAGTTGCTCCATCAAGAGGTTTCCACTAAACATGTTCGTACAACTGTGCGCATACATAACCTTCACTCCAACTCTATTTGTCGTCTCGTAAGCCGAAAGACTGATCCACTTGTCATGAATGTCCGGATCCTAATCCTTCAAAAAAGAATCCTTTCTAGGAATTTCAAGTTAATAAATTAGTTAATCCATCGTGAAGACCACGATAATTCATAGTTCCTTATGGTTGTTTTGATTTTTTTTTATGGGTTTACCCTAAGAGGTGGAGAATGAATTGAGTAGTGAGGTACTTGATATACTTATCTTTTTCTTCTATTCTTACTCGAGCTTGAGACAAAACTCTTTGTCGTTTGGCCATGTTTTGAAATCTTTCATATGAGTATGAGTTTGATGTCTCCTTATCTTATCTGTGTCATTGATGATATGATATTTTGCATGCCTTTGATGAAAGTATATATACATGGGAAAATTGGTCGTAAATCTATATTTCTCATGTCAAGGTGTAACTAATGATATATGTTTAACTATATTATGTGTTACTATGTTCAAGTGACAACGTGTGATTTTTAAAAATTGTTACATTTTGGGCTTTATAACAATATGATGAACATGTGTATTAATTGGAGAAGGTAATTCCTCAATAAACTCAAAGAAAATGATAGAGAATAGTCTGCACTTTGAATTGTGGAATTAGTTCCAAATTTGCTTGTGTTTCTAAGAGTTCTTCATGATATGATGTTTTTGTTCCTTGTAGGTTTGGTGCATTTACTATGAATTTTATGCCTATGATGATATATGTTGTAAGTTGCTAGTATAGTCCTTGATGTCGCTAAAAGTGTTTAGTGTCATTCGAGGATGAATGTTTTTCAAAGTGGGGGAGATAGTAATGATCCTAAAAATGATATTGTAAAACTAGACCTCTGCATCTATGTCATTAGTTAACATTGTATTAAAGTAATGAATTTTAGCATAAAAGGTCAGATTGTTATGTTTGACAGTCAAAAGTAAAAGGAAGATCAAGAAGTTTGACGATTAGATATCTTTGTTCTTGTGTGTTTTTAGTATGACTTTGTATGCTTTATGAGTTGTTTGGTGCCCAAAATGATAGCAGAGGACCCTAAGTACGAGATTACCATGTTAAGGGGTTTAACGTCTGGGTAAAATCCACCAAGGAACCACGAGAGTCCCTATTGGAGGACCCCATCTCCTAGCCTAGAAGGAGTGAGGCAGCCTCCTTGGCATCATTACCCAACCAACCAAACGACATCCAGTTGATTAAATGATTACTCGTTGACATGGTAAGTCGATTGGACATGTAAAAGTGAGCCTCTAAATCAAAAGTTGTCCATGTATAATGCCCCTAAAACGAAGTATTTTGAAATAGAGCTTATCATACGTTTCATTAGTAAATAATGAGTTAAAATGATATATTTTAGCATTATAAGTCAGTTGGTGAATTTTTAAATTCAAACATCAAGGGACGGCCAAGACGTTCGGAAATTAGTCTTGTCTGTGCACTAACGTTTCCTTGTATGTTGTATGTGTTTTTATTTTTTATGTAATGTCTAAAACTTGTTCAAAGACTTCAAATATGTAATATGAAGTATATAGGGTCGAAACGTCCAGGTATGACCCCCATGGATCACCCTAGGGGTCTACGAGGGAACCCTACCTCTAGCCAAGAAAGCTACCCAAGGCAGCAAGGTTTTTACACTTGGGCAAAACACTGGCGTGACGTGGACTTGTTCCAACTTAGGAAAAAAGTCTTGATCTTTGACGAGGACATGTCACCTACTCCCTTGTCTCAAAAAATATTTTTAAACTCTTGTGGGTGGAGGTCCGCGTCGAGGACTTCTTTCCTGACTATAATTCCAAAAATTTAAGTGAAGTTTGACTTATCTAAAAGATTCCTTTTTATGTAGGGGTGTTTTGGGTAGTTTTCGGGGGTGTTCTACAATGATTTTAGGTCATTTTACACCCATTATCCAACAAAAAATCCCAAACCCTTATATATATAAAAAAAAAATTCAAAACTCTCAAAAAATCTTCTCTTCTATAAGCTCCAAAACTCCATAGAATCTATAACTCAAGATTGAGCAAGGGTTTGAAGGTTTTGGACGTTTTCTTCACCAAATCTCGTCAGTTTCATCATATTGTGGTATGGTAGGCATCTTTTAACTTCCTTTCATTCAAGGATCCACGTCCAAATAATTTCAAAAAGGGTTTCTTTCACATCCCGAAACCACACCGTAGAATATATGGTATTCTCTGAATGCAACCGGCATACTTGACTTCTCAGAAGTCTTGTACAAGTCCTTATATATCGTTCATCCCATATAAACAGATGAAAAGTAGTGAGGAATAAAAACTTTTCATAAACATTCTATCAGTCTTTAAAAACACTTCCGTATAATACTCATTGGAAATACTAAGTCTCATTTCATCAAATCTTCAACACGAGAATACTTTGGGGCACAACCCATACAATACGAAAACAGAAATACTTAGTTTATTAAATATTTCAATAAGAGAAACAAAAGACATACATGCCCTTGAGTCAATTAAGGACATACTTCAACTTTCCTGGAATGATGCTACGATCCAAGTCTTGCTTCCCAAATGCTCCTCATCTACCAACCACTATAAAGATAGATAAAATGATGAAATTAGTACAAGCACATGTACTAAGTACGACACAATGCATAAAATCATGAAAATGGACATTTATTGGAAATATGTATATTTTTCATTTAATCATCATATAATAATCATAAGAATAACATTTAAAACCTTAGAAAACATAAGATAACATTAAAGCAATTTAGTACATTTTTAGAGACAACTTAAAGTGAATTACTTCACTCTACTGTGAACTTCTTCACTGTTACAATGAAGTTCCTTAGCTTTACTCTAGACACCTTCTAACATGCAGTACTCCAACTTAAAGCAATCCTAAGACTCACTTAAGTAGGAGAAGGAGATATCACCCATACAACCTCTCTAGGCACACCTAAAATAATCCTTAAGACCACCTATAATGAGATCAACACACACATAAAAGGCTATCGAACACATGAACATAAGATCCTTCTACAAAAGGTTATTCTAAGTCTCACATGAGTGAGTTTTAGAGGGACCGCCCTTACAATTCCTTACATACACATTTAAGAGATCCTGTGGACTATTTAAGACAGAAAGCAATCTCACTTCGTACATCAACACATAGATAATATGACAGTCTCCTTCCAAAGGCTATCAAAAGACATACTTAAGTAATTCAAAGCGATAATGTGTATGATTGACCTCTTCAATTTTACCTAAATAATCTTTCAGACTACCTAAGGTTTAGATCATGTCAACATAATCAACATATTCCCTAACTACAGTCATTCTTAAGACTTATCTAGGAAAGATAAGAAGTGACAATTCCTATGCCCCAATTACACCTTAACTAGAAAACCCTTAACTACTCTAGGTAAGTACTTATTCATTTAACATGCTTTCTTAACTTAAGTCATTACATTCATTAGTTCATTTAAGATTCATTCATCACATAAGGACATTCAAGTAATGGTCTTGGACAAGACCTAGGGATTCTCACTATCATATTTAAAACTTATTTTTCAATGTCCCCATACAACAACCTAAACCTCATAGGACTTCTCAAATGCTAGTAAGGATATCATATGATGAGAACATGCAACAGCCGATATACACCATGATATCTAGACATGAAATCTGTAGTTGTAACATACTCTGATGAGGGTGTTCTAGTTGCTTACGGTAGAACTAGGACACATCAGACGTAGGCACATGGTTAAGGAATATGAAGGGCTTTTAGGTACTCTATTTTCATTCTCAAGTAGAGCTACATTGTACTCTAGTATCCTTCTAAAGAAGAGCTACTTCCTATGAAATAATCACTCGATGACAGCCATTGTTCTCATAGCGTAATTGATAATAAAGGATCACATGAAGAGGCTCCTTATCTAGTTCATAACCTAATCAAATTCACCCTACCAAAGAGGTCCACTAGGGATACCTTGCAATGGCGACTAAGATAGCTCATCATGTCTTTCCTAAGGATGATATGATGTTGTTCCATCCAACCACCCCTAATTCTATCATCCTTTACATGAAGGATGCAATTACAACTCTTTGACTTCATCATTTATAACATAACCATACCATTAGGTTTAAGGTAACACGTACATGACCTTATTAGCATCATCTAAGGTCACACATATCATTCATTCATACATGACAAGGGTGCACTAAGCCTACCTAGTCATCACATTTCATATTCACATATAATTCATACATGTATTAAGTAAGAGACACATGTGTACAAAACTAAGGCACAATATACTTTACTTTATAACATATAACATATCTTTCTTTGAAGCACTTAGGAATGACCCTTATCATCTTTATGTCATACTATAAATTACTATATAATCATCAATATAACCATCACAATGCATATAATAAAGTAGGAACAATTATGCATCAACATCTAAGACTACATATATAAGCACATAGTCATAGTTTACATTATCTCCTAACATAAGCAGATAGAACAGCTACTTTCACGTTACTTCTCATGTAGATAGGTATGCTCATACTTCACATAAATCAACTATAAAAATTATCATATTACTTTAGGTAGTGCCGACAAGGCCATTATCATCATAATACATAAAGTAACGCCAACAAAGCCACATCAGTTGAAAGTAAAGTACAAAGCACTGCCACTATAAGTGGACCATACAAATATCAACATAATTGAAGTAGAATTATTGTAAAATTAAGATAACTAGGTCAGCGTACTACTAATCCATTCCCTCGACTTCAAGCCATGTCTTAATCATCCTATTTAATACCATAAGGCCCTTCGAATAATTCAATACATAAAGTATGTTATTCCATAAAACTAGGTAAATTGAATATATATCCATCAATCTAAGACAACCTAGTAATTAAATAAATACAATTATTACATCAACAGAGAGCCCATAGAAAACTACGTTAAAATTCATAAGCATTAAGTCAAAATCACTTCCCAATAAAGTAGTCAAAAACAAGGGTTCATCAACTACATGGATTCATAAGTTAAGAGAGTTAAAATCATCTAATCATCTACAATTCAATATATACACAAATATTTAAAACCTTAAATGAAATAACCCATGAATATATCATAAGATTGGACAATTCATCTTTGAAACTTTAGAAAACGTCTTTGAAAGTTGGACTCCTTGATGAATAGAGTTTCAAAGATCAAAAAACATACCTCAGTAAATCAAATCCTCCAATTTGATGAAGAATCTCCACACAATTCTCCAAACCAAGCCCTTCATTGAGTTTTAGCTCTAATGGAGTTCTTGAGAATTTCTAAGGGAATTTGGGTTTTGTTTTTGAAAAATAAAATCTTCTAAGTGCTAAAGACTTATAAACATATTATGAATACCCAAAAGACCTCTAAGTAATCGCCCATTATCTTATTTGGACGTGGAATGAATTAACAACTTTACCCCTCAATTAATAGTGAAGTGCACGTAGCAAAACATATACCATCGACAATTAGCAATCGACGTACTTTTTGTCCACAAACGGACCATCCTGTCCTCTTATCGTTTGGTTAAGAGATTTGATTTTGGGAGATTGATATCCCTAGACTAACTCTTCACCCACAAAATCCATTGACGAGGTGTCCACTGTCCCACAAGCCGTCGTTTGCCTCAGTCGTTTGTGACCTCCTCTAGACAGCCTTGGCTCTTGAGAAGGGTCCTTCCTCAAGGATCATTGGTTTCTCCTAGGTAATGTTTACCCAGGCATTTCTAACACAAATATGTTAGTATACGAGTTTATGACCTCTCATATGAGTTTCATCAAAAACAAACACGTAAAACTCAACGAAACATGCCAAGACACATGAGGATATTTTAAGGCAAACCTTTCAAACGTCACGGACGTTCTTGGACGTTTGACCTCCAAACTTCACAAATCTTGACACACTGACTATAAGCCTTATAATAACTCATATAATGGCATCATTAACTCATTAAACATACAATTAGGCATATAACCACATATGAGACACATAAATGACTTAGCCATTGAACGTCTTAGTCGTCCCTTGACATTTCACTTTCAAATCACCTAAACATCTAGAAAATGCCACAATAAAACATTATATACTAATTTAGGACCTTATACCATCACAAAAAACATGTTAGGATCTAGCTTCACCTATGTTATTATTGAGGTATTGCAGTTTCAAATTCAAACATCTTTACTCCTTGACTCTATGTATGGGTATTTGTATGAACATGTTTTAATGATTACAATAAGTTGTTCTTAGTGCTAAATTTTTAATTTACTGTCAAAACCATAATGATAACATGTTTAGGCTTTTTATGAATCTTTTGGCTTATGAAATGGGTTTATGAGTATGATTAGAGAATGTTAGAAATATGTTTTGTTAATGATTATATTGTGTTTTAGCTACTGCACTAAAGACTAATTTATGATGAATTATTGGTTATATTGTGAATAGGTGATGTACTCTTGGATGAATGGTAAGTTCGTTATATTGTTTAATTCTTACTATGAAATACTCTTGAGTAGTGTAGTCTACCTTTGGTGCCGGTGTTCACTTGAAGTATATGAATGTGTATTCAGATGTGTATTATGAACAAGTCCATGAAGGCATATTATGTGAAGTAAGATGATAATGATGTTATTCGTGTTGATGTGCTTTATGAAGCTTGTCATGTGAAGTATGTTGCACATTATATTTAAGTGGATTATATGTTTATGTGAAGCATGTTAGTGTATGATATATCATCAATGAAGTTATAAATATGTTTAGGAGTAAATGTTATGAAAAATGTGATTATGTGAAAGGTTTTATCACATGTACACACACTCAAAACTTGGATTAATCAATGAATCTAACGAATGTTAAATAAGATTTTTGGGGTGAACACTCTTCTTGAGTTGAGATCTAGTGTTTAGTAGCAACTTCAGAACCTCCTAAGAGATTTTTTAGATAGGTTGGGGGCTGGATACCCTTCGTGAGTTGAGATGCGGTATTCGAATGTAACCTCTAGGGAGAAGTACCCTTCGTGAGTTGAGATCTCGTTCTAATTAGCTATCTCTTGACCTATAGTAATGAATGTTTAGGACACCGTGATGGAGGGATACTTATCACCAAGATGATTTGAAGAAGGGGTGGATACTCTTTGTGAGTAGAGATGTTGTATTTAATGTATCTCTTGAGATCAGTTCTATTCATGAGTTGAGATGATTTACTTAGAAGCAATATCCTTATCTCTTCACTATGCACCCGCACAAATTTAGTTATTGAAGATCTATGTAAAGCCTAAAAAAATGACCCTACCTTAGGCAAATGGGGATCCCTCCCCGGTAAGTATTAATACAAAAATTCCAAGTCTACCTCTCATGGTCTATATATGTTAAAACTTGCCCCGTGAAATGAATATAATGAACTAAGTCTTCTTAAGGGTGTATTACTTAGAGTAGGTGGTGATATGAGACGCCATCTATCGATTCCACAAGTAGACATTTAAAGGGAGTCTTTATGTGTCATTATATAAAAATCTATTAATGGGTTAATCCATAATGATAATTAAGTAAGTTGACTTTATTTATAGTGTTAATGAAAATCAATGAATGGGTTCGTAGTCTAAGGTGATTCCTAAGGAGCACTAAGGTGTGCGTAGTAGTATGGGATACTACTTTCACATTGAGCTAAGTGTAACTTGGGGTTGTCTTTGAGGATGGTCTTATTGTGATGTTCGTTTCTTCTCGTACTCTCTAGTAATGAATGTTGACTTGTCAAATGTAAATGAAGAATGTTTATCTTTGATAGTCTTTAGGATCTCTTAGGTGTGTATTTTAGAAGTTGTATAGGCGATCTCTTCATAACTTAACTAGAGGAGTCATAGGATTATTTAGGATTTGAGGTCTTTATGATAAATGGAATTCTTGATTAATATTACTATATGTTTGTGTATGGAAATTTTACCTTGTATGCTAAATTATGAATGGTATGATGCTTTAACACTTGGTTCATGAAGGTTTTGCTGAAATAACGTGACTGGTTTAATAAACTAAAAGGTCCTCTTTACCATGTTTTTTGCATAATGAAATACATAGTAGAATGTTTTTACTAACTCCATACTATTCTATATTTCTATAAGTGGAAGTGAAGGTTCTTAGAAATCAAAGCTTGGGAAGTTGATTCTCTCAAGATTTGTATGTCCTCATATGTTAGAGCACATAGACTAGGAATCTTTTAGTTTCTTTCTTTTAAAGACTTCTACAAGACCTAGTATGTTTTATTTCAATGTAAAGGGTCGTGAACCTATGATTTTAAGACGTATCTAAGTTTGCTTGTGGTGATGAGACTTGTTCCTTATTTTTAATAAAAGAGTTTCTTTTTAATTATGTTGTGAAAATTTTTAATTCCGCAGTAATTTTCATACCTATGTAACGAATGATAGCTAACATACTTGCATAACACCTCCGAGAGGTCAAGTACGGTGTGGGGCTACTCAAGAGTGCTCTAACTTCGAGGGTGTACTCTCGGGTCATTACAAAACCTTTCACATAAAAACATTTACTCAACACATGTTCATTTTCATTATTCATATCCTCTTCATGCATCATAACATATAAAGGTGCATATCAGAGTCATTCTTTCAATATACACTCTATCATATTATACTCATAGTTATGCATGGAGTGTTTGTGTACATATTTGTCTTTAAGATCACATAAGTGTAACAAAATCGATCATGAGTAAACCACCGTTACAGGATCACACATATATCATATCCCTCAAGTTATGAACAACTCATATATATATAATTACGAACTATAAAAGACACACCCACATTACATCGTAGGAGACAAGATCATATCCAACATTTTAATACAAGACTCATAACATGCATAATATCATACATTTTATATAAGATTACATAGGTAGGGGAAATTCTACAATATTATTCATCATAATCAAACATTTAGACAACATCTATCCCGAACAATATCATTCACATATACTTGAAATCATCAACACACCTAGATAATGATACTAGAATTGACGACTACACAAGGCCTGCATACGTGGGATCATTATCTCAAAAATTCACATTACATGTATTCACTTTAAATCCATGATAACAAAATTTAGCGATAGACAAGAATGTAGACACCGCAAGCATAAGTGGACTTTACCATACACATCATATTCCACTACTTGTAGTCTACGAATTAGGTCAACTTACCAATACTCCAAGCCATGATCACAATAGAACAATTCATAATCAATTTACATATATAGAATTAGGATTAAACAATGTACTACAATCTAATCACAATTGAATCATCATTTAATAAAGATCACAAGACCCACATTATAGGATAAATTGAATAATTAAGGAGATCATAGTTTATTCAGTGAATTGGATTGACATTCATAATAAAAACAATGATTAACTAGAAATTCATCATTAGAATGACTTTGAAAACAATTTGACAATTAACCTATGGTTAGATTGAAAGATAGAGATTTTGATGATAAAATAACATTTCAAAACCTTTTAAAGAACACCTTAGATGAATAGTTAAATAATAATCAAGGGCCACCATACACTAATTGAAAGAAATACCATATATTTGGAGTATAAATCTCTTCACAATTTATCTTCTAGCTTGAGCTTGAGTATTGTCTCCAATGGAGTTTTGAGATTTGGAGAGAAGAGTGTTTTTGGATTTTTTATTTCTCAATTGTAATTGGTTTTTGGACATGGGGAAGGGGTTAAATATGACTTAAAACACGTTATTAACTGATTCCCAAAGTTCCCAAAATAACCCATACTTATTTTGTCTTTTAGACATGTCCAAGTTTACTTTATAATGATCCAACCGAATCTTGGACATGGTTGCACGTCGCGGAGGCAGCTCCCAATTTTTTTCTCACGAAGTATTTAATGCAATGATTCTCATGAATGTCATGCAATACGGAGTCAAGCTCATTTCAAAGCGCGCGGCGTGGACTGGACTCCGTAATCTGGTTTTCCACGCTGCCTTAGAAACTTCTTGTCCAACACATTGGGTCCTTCTCAAGGACCATTAGGGTGGTCCTCGGGGAGTCTTACCAGATTTTTTAAACCTTAACATGGTTATTAATATACTAGGGTAGCCTCTACTATTTCTATACTCTAAACAACACATAAAAACAAGGCATACATACAAGGAAACACTAGCACAAAAAAGACTAGACATCGAATGTCTTGGTCATCCTTTGATGTTTGACCTCAAATCTCTTAAAAGTAACTATTAAAAGTTTTTTGATACCTTATAAAAAATTTATAAACTCTTAAAGTAAATGTGACTCTCTAGTTTATCCTAGATCTTGAGAGTCACAACATTATCCCCCACTTTGGTATATACGTCCTCGGATGACATTTGGAATAGTTTAAATGAATCAATGACCCATATAGCAGCTCAAAACATTAAAAATAACAGCATATAATAGTCAATGCACCAAACATACAAGGAAAACCAACTCTATACTACTATGCACCCAGTGCAACATAAGCAAGTACAAACTTCGTTCACCCACTCCTAATACATCAAACACATAGGTCTTTCTCACGTCTGTAGGAGAAACATCATTATTTTAGTCATGCAATTATCTTTACTTTTCATCTCACATAAATCTCAATATGCAATACCTTTTAAATCACACATAGACATGTTCATTATTATCACTTTAGAGGCAAAATAAGTAAGTCATGCTAAATGCACATAGATCATGAGAAATGTAGATCAAGAAAAGCTTTTTCATTTAGACATAACACCATTAAGGACAAACATACAATTACTAGGTTTATATTCAAGTAGGAACTTCCTTATCTTTAACACACTAACATGTAATCATAAATTATATATTCAAGTAGGTTTTACAAAGGTCAACTCATTTTCAGAAGATTTTAGGTACATCTAACTAAAACATGATCACACTCCCTTTCTCATGAAGCTAAATAAAAGGTCACACCATGCACATCACTACATTAATAAGTTATCTCACAAAAAATCAATTTATTGCATGACACTGGTTTTATAAACATAAATCATATTGAAAAATGGTTACAATTCGTAGTCACACATCAATAATATTGTCTAGTTAAACGATCAATTCTCAATATTGAGGCTGTATTAACAATCCTCAAGTTACGACATCACATATTTTCAAAGGGACTCATCTATGTTTTGTAAAGAAAAATCAACAACTCTTTGTGGGGATAAGATAACCTCGAGTCAAAGTTTTATTAAGTATGTTGATTAAATTATGCCATGACTTCAAATGCACATTTATCATGTTAAGATGCACAACAACATGATAAACTTGCAATTTGTCAAAATCCCTTTTTCATGCAATATGTATTTTTCAAATTATGTATAACATAGTGTAATTTAAGACATGCACAACATATGGAGAACATGCAACTTATACTCATATGCAAAACGCCATAACATGAACAAGTTACAAGGAACTCTTTGTTTTAAGCTTGAGTAAGAATAGAAGGAAAAGTTAGGGATGTCAACAACCTTACTACTCAAATCATCATTCCCCACTTACGGTAAACACATCTAAAAGAAACTCACCTCATCCAGGAGAACTTGGACTTACAATATTACTAGTCATGCATAATATCCCACTCATGGGAGAAATCTTATTCAAACCCTTCTTCACATTACTTCATTAAACTCTAAAGAAGGAAACCGTTTCTTACTAAATCTTTACTTACACTCCACTACTGAGGTTTTCAAGAGATAGAAAATGAGTATCTAAGTTACTCAAATTCATATCAATCCTTAAAGGTGATTCATAACATAGATAAGTTTAGTAAACTCGAAGTAAGAACCTTAAGGGGATTCATAACCTTACCATATAGGCACATTATCAACTACTTAAGGTAGCCTAATAAAATAATCATCACAGAATTCCCTTAAACACCAATGTCAAGGATAGCCAATACTAAATATCTATGCTACTTCCAATACATGCTTCTAAACCATTGAGTATTCCACTCAACTCTCAAAACAAGGATCTTACTGATTCAGCATAAGGAGTAGTTCTCAAGCACAACTATTGTGACACCTAAAAAATGATGTAGGTTAAAATAGATCCTAACATGTTTGTCAAGAGGGTATAAGTTCATAAAATGGGTCATAATGTAGTATTTAGACTGTGTTTTGAGTTTAAGGTGCTTTGGAAGTGAAACGTCAAGGGAAGACTAAGACATTCGACGACTAAGTCATCTATGTACCTCATGCGTGGTTATGTGTCTATATGTGTTTTTCATGAGATTATGTGGTCCATGTATGAGTTATTATAGTTATTATAGGCAATGAGTCAAGTTTCATGAAGTTTGGAGGTCAGATGTCCAAGAACATCCATAACATTTGAAAGGTTTGCCTTGTAACGACCTTGTGTGTCTTAGCATGTAACATAGAGTTTTAGGTGTTCTTTTTGGATGAAATTGATATGGGAGGTCCTAAAATCCAATATTAAAAAATATTCAGGTTGTAAACATCCATAGAAATTTCCCAAGGACCATCCAAGGGTTCTTGAGGAAGGACCCATGTTGGTGGCCAAAACTACCCAAGGCAGTCCTACCTACGGAAAACGCACCACGACCAGTGCATGGTCGACGCCCCGTAGGTGGAGGGCATAGAAGGGTACCTAGACTAGGGATATTAAGATTTTCAAAGTTCATTTCATAATAAAGACCAATAGGACGGTCCACTTGTGGACAAACGGTCCGTCTGTGGCCAAGTAGTTCATGGGTCTGCAATTTGCATGCTTCGTTGTTATGTGAATGGGTGATTTGGTAAGTTCACCCAACGTCAAAATATGTGTTTGGGAGGTCATATACAGTTATTTAGGTATTTTAGGTGGGTTTATAAGTCCTAAATACCTAAGTGAACATATTCTTCATAGCCAAAACCCAAAATATCTTAGAAATTCTCTAGAACTCCATTGGAACCAAAACTCAAGGAAGAACATAGATTGGAGATTTTGAGTGGTGATTCTTCTTCAAATTTGTTTTTTTGATTTATTGAGGTTTTATTTTTCAGCCTTGGAACACTTTTCTTCAAGGAGCCAATTTTCAAGTGTTTTTCAAAGAATTCTAAAAAGATGCATTTTCTAAATTGAAATCTATTCATGGGTTCTTGCATTGAATGTCTTATCTAATTGAATATTGAATGGATTTTTTTTAATTAGATGATTTTAAAATAATTAACCTATGAACCCATATGATTCATTAACCCTAATTTTTTACTACGTTATGGATTGATTATATCGACTTAATGCATATGAATTCTAGTGTAGTTTTCTATGGGCTATTGAATGATGTAAGAATTGTATTCAATTGATGTATAGGCTATGTTTGATTGATAAATACATATTTAATTGACTAAGATTCATTGAGTATTACGGTTTTTAAATTGAATTGATTTTCATGGCCATTGGTAAGGGCTTTTGGAATTAAATTGGATGATTTAGGTATGGATTGAAGTGGTGAGAATAGATCGGTGTTACCCTGATCTAATTCACTTTATTTTATGTAATTTAGATTTTGTACTATGTTATTATTTGTATTGTCTACTTATGGTGACAGTTTTATCTGAATTATGTGGCTTTGTTGACTTTACTTTATGTATTCCAATGATCATGGACTTTTAAGCAAAATACTTGATATATTATGATTATTTATGTAAAGAGTTATGTGAAGTATGATCATATCTATCTACATTGTGAGTAATGTGAAATGATTTGTTCTTCTATTTATGTTGTTACGTGATCTTGTTAGGCTATAACTATGTCATTATGTATGTAGTCTTAGAGTTGATGCATGATTATTCGTACTTGAATATATGAGTCTATCATTGTTATATTGATTATGTTATAGTAGTGTATAGTATCACTTATATATGATAATGGTTGTTCCTACGTTGTTCTAGAATGATATGCAATATGTGCTGAAGTCGAGTATGTTGGGTCTTGTCTTGGTAGACTTGTGTCCCTTACTTGATACATGTATCAATGTGAGTATGAGATGTTTTGACTTATGATGATAAATCCTCTTAGTGTTGTATGTATGAAAGGCATGAGACCCTGAAAGATTCTAAGAAGGTCATTTATGTGGAACCTTTAACCTAGTTTCAAGGTTCAGAACCTTGAAGTTCAGAGCCTTCATGGTATCCTTCTTGTAATGAATGATGGAATTAAGGTTTTTTGGATGGCACTAAATCATATCATCCTAACGAAAGTCATTAATATACAATCTTCGCCATTGAAATGTAGCCCTCAGGAACCTTTTTGGTAGGGTAAATGTGATTGGATTATTAACTAGATATGGAACCCCTTCGTATGATCCGTTAATCTGAATTACACTATGAGAACAAACCTAGCAACCGAGTGATTATGTCAAGGTAAGTAGATAAATTTAAAGGATGACTCTAGATTCAAAACAAAACCCGTCATATTCCTTAACCATGTCTTTTCATGGGATGTATCCAAGTTCTAACATTGTGAACTAGAATATCCTCCATAAGAGTAGTTTACAACTCTTGATTCCATGCTTCTCTTACATGGTCTATGTCAGTTATTGCCTATTCTAATCATATGGAAGCCTACTAGTGTTTGATAAGTTCGATGAAGTTTAGGTGTTGGTATGGGACGCTATCTAGGCATTGGATAGTAAGCTTTGAAGATGCTAGTGATAGTCCCTAGGTATTTTCGAATAACATTACTTGAAGGTCCTTTATATGATGAATATCTCTTAAATGAACTAATGAATGTAATTACCTTAGTTAGAAAGAATGGTTAATAAATTAGTACTTTTCTAGAGTAGTTAAGGTTTGTCTAGTTAAGGTGTGAAGGGGTCATAGGAATGGTAACTTCATATCTTACCTAGATTAGTCTGAAGAATGACTCTGGTCAGGTTAGTTGGTTGATTAAGTAGACATGATCCAAACTTAGGTCCTCTTAAGGATTATTTAGGTAATATTAGAAAGGTCAAGCATGGACATTATCTTCTTAATTTACTTAAGTAAGTCTTTTGAAAACCTTTTGAAGGAGAATGTCATATTATATATATTATTAGATAGGGTGAGAATGATTATATCATAAGTAGTCTAAAGGATATCTTAAGTGTGTGTGAAGGCATCTTGTGGATGGTTGCTTCACAACTCACTCAAGTGAATCTTAGAATTAGCTTTGGAAGGACGATCTCATGCTTATGTGGTTTATGTATTGTAAGTGTGCTATCTCATTATGGATTGTCGTAAGGATCATTTAGGTGTGCCTAGAGACATTGTATAAGGAGATATCTCTTTGTATTTGTTAAGGGAGTCTTAGGATAGCTTTTAGTGGGGGAAATACATGTTATAAAGTGACAAATGTGAAGTTAAAAGACTTCACTTTAATAGTGATATGGTTTACTGTAAGGTTTTCCTAAAAATGTGATAGACTGTTTGAGTGTTATCTTATGTGTTTCTTAACTATTAAATCTTGTTCTTATGATTTATATTGTTTTAATTGAAAAGAACGTGTTTCTAATAAATGTCTATTTTTCATAAATTTATGCATTAAGTAATACTTAGTAAAAGTGTTTGTACTAATTCAATACATTTTGTTATATCTAAAGGTGTAGGTGGAAGGTCAAAAGGATCGTTAAGGAAACCTTGAATTTTATTTATCCTTCAAGCAAAGTTGAAATGTATCCTCATTTGACTCGAGGAAATATATTATTTTTATTTCAAAGTATTGTAATAGACTATGTATGTCTATATTCGTATTGTATGGGTCGTGTCCCATGTATTCTTTAGTCTAAGAATGACTTGCGTTGAGACTTAGCGTTGCTATGATTGTAATATTACTATTGTTTAAAATATTGGTGTGAAATGTTTTACAAGCCCTTCAGCTAGCATTCATTACATAAGACATGAAAAGTAGTGCGGAATTAAAACTTTTCACGAATAATTTAAGAAAAGGAAATCTTTTATAAATACTTACGAAATCTCATCATCACAAGCAAAACTTAAAAATACAACATAAGTAATTTATCGACACGACCCTTTACATTGAAATGAAATACATAATAAGTCTTAAAATAAAAAAAACTAATAATATTGGAATTATGCCCTCGAATAAATGAGGACGCACTTTATCTTGAGAGGACAATTCCCAAGATTCACCTTCTAGACTTCAACCTTCAAAATGCTTCCAACCGATACTTATAGTATAGAAAAGTATGGTGTTAGTACAAATAATTTACTAAGTATGGCATATGTAAAAACATGTCAAAAAGGACATTTTAGTAAAATCACATTTCATGCAATTTAAGTAAAACATTAAAGAATATAGAAGAAGTACATCATAAGGAACATCATTTAACACATATAGATGAATTTCCATGATTGTACACAGAGGAGGAAATTGACAGTAACTCCTAAAACTTACACTGAACTGTACTAACATTACAGTTAACAATTTGGAAACTTTAAGAATAAATCATTTAAGGAATTCACAATGAATTCAACTTGAGTAAATACATTGAACTATCCTATTCTAAATGAGTGAACTTCCAAGGCCAAGCGAAAGAGAAACTGAACTCAGTTTCCATAAGAGTTTCTCTAACTCGGCATTATCCTAAGACTCACTAAGGTATGATATGAAGGAAGAATGCATATGCCTCCTTCAATACACACAAAAGAAATCCTCAAATATACCCCTTTTTACTTACTTAACTCGGCAGAAACAAGGCCTTCAAGCAATGGCAAGACACTAAAGATACCCAACAAACAACCAAAGTCTTCCCCTACAGAATGCCTACTTAGTGCAATGAGTACATGGCGTCCCATACGACCACCTACTCTAAGTAGCACATTATTTTAGAAGGTTTGGCACTAATTCTTCCCTTTTGGAAATGTCCTCATTAGTGCAATGGATAGATAGCGTCCCATACCAACACCTACTCTAAGTAGTACGTTTTTTTAGAAGACTTAGTTCATTCAATTCTATTAAGTCACACCAAGACTAACCTTTCGGATTTCCTACCTAGTGCAATTCATAAATAGCATCCCATTCCAGTACCTACCCTATGTAGAACACTCCTTTAATAGACTTTGCATCTTCATTTCTTGTGCAGGATTTAACTTAACTGACATAGACCATGAGATATAGACATGGAATCCTGCTATCAGCCCCTATCGGATGAGGGATCCTCACATTCCTAGAATAGGGTCACTCTTAGCATTTACATGGCTTTCACAATAGCTACACCCATGCAGGTGCATAGTTAGTGAATATGGAGATTGCTACCAAGTAACTAATTATCTACTAACGAGGAGTACTCATCTCAAGAGCTAAATTGGAATACAACATCTCAACTTACGAAGTGTAATCAAGCTCTCCTTCATATCATTTGGTCTAGGCATAAATTCACACAGATTCTCAACAGTATAGACTATAGGTCAAGGATAACTAGTGAACACCACATCTCAACTCACGAAGGGCATTCATCCACAAACCTATCTTAGAAATCTCATGAGATGTAGTGTGGTTTCTTCTAACCACTTCGTCTCAACTCACAAAGAGTGTTATAACGACCCAAAAAAAAGACCATGACAAATAATTACTAACGTACCAAGAATCCCTAGATTAGACTAGGTTCACACGTATTGATGCGCACAAAAAAGACATTTGAACCTATGCATCAGCCAAGCGAACCAACTTGACGAGTTAGTTGAGCTAGGCATGTTTGGGTCTAGCCATGTAGGGCACCCGAATATTTAGATTCACTCGGATGATCCTTAATCGGACTTCATAGGGGTAATCTTAAGATTGTAGGGTCTAAGGGTAAAAAGGTATTTTCCAGGCTAATGGTAGTATCGTAATTACCCTAGATATTTAATAAATTTATTAATTATATCATGTGTGTAATGGAGAATATGGGTAGGGTTGACCCGAATTTGACCCTTTTCGAGAGTTAAGCTTCTCCCAAGTTTTATCCTAGGTGGATGCAATGTTAAATCTATCTAATTTATATAAATTATCTGATTTAAGTAAGGGAATGATTACTCATTTAACCTAATCCATTAAAAATAGATTTTTTTAATAAATGGCAAGGATTCCTAGTTTGACTAAGTCTTCATCTAAAACTTCTACTCCTACACTTACTCCCATCTCTCTATGCTCTCATTCACACGTCTCTCCACACTATTTCTCAAAGTAATCATTAGCAAAAAGAACAAAAAATTAAAGTTCATCACTCTTGAAGAACTTGCACACTAAAACTCAAAATAAAAATTAAATTAAAAACAAAAAGCGAAATCATTTTTCAAACAGTTTGTGCGTGAGTGTTTGTTGGAGGAGCATTTATTTTTCGTGGGAGTTGTCAGCACTTAAGATCAGGTTTTAAAGGTGTTAAATGACGAAAAACGTATGGCTTTTCTTCCTTTTGGACCCTTTCCCGAGGGACCCCTATGATTCAATCGAATTCTAGCCAAAAACTATGAATGTCCCCCTTTACATGTCCCTGTCACTAGCTCCCATTGATTATTTTAGGTTGTGTATAATTTCTTCTAGAATTTGGGAATGTAAAGTGTTTTTATGATGATTATGTTCATCTATGTATGTTAGGAATTATGTGATGATAAAAGTGTGCAAAATGTGTGTGCAGCCGTATTCTTGGGGATGGTTTTGGAGCATGGAAATGGCATGGTAAAACCTTGTATTTTTGTATAAAATTACTTGATAATAATGTATACAATAATGTACTAAGGGGTTGTTTGGTAGGATGCATTAGAATAAATAGTCCATGGATTATGTAAGGTATTATTTAGTACTATGTATGGTAGGAATTTGAGTTTATGTATAACTAATCCATGGATTAGTTATACCTCCAATATGGTATTATAGGATGTATTACTAATACCTTCCATTTGAAGGTATTAGTAATACATAAGATATAATACCATGGGATAAGCTATGTAAAGACAAAAATATCCTCAACCATTTTAATTATTTTGTGTTTTTTCTTGATTTTATTATTTATATTTGTATTAGTAAGTTTATTTAAATAAATTGGCTTACAAATTATTTCGAGAGAGTTGTTTGTTACTAATAAATCCAATATAAATCAATACAAATTTGAAATGTGAGTTGTATATCTGTATATGAATTTTGTGATCTAAATTGAATGCGTGTGTGTATATATATATATATTTGTTTGGTTTTCTAATTATTTGTATTTTAAACAATTTAAAAAATTTACATACATATTAAAACTAAAACTTGCAATTTTATATGTCCATGTAGATGGTTTATTCAATTTTAACGTTGTTGACCACTTTCTCGATTTTGAAAGTAGATAATTCATCTTTTTTTAATTGAAAAATGACCTTTTGTGAGTGAACAATTTATGAAGATACAACTATTTATCCTCAAATAATTCAAGTGAAAAAAATAACAAACAAGACAACTAATTTTTTCTTCCCATAGATAGTTAGAAGGTTATGAAAATAATATTTTCCCACAATTATCTACCTTGATTGAATTACATAATAGTTCAAGGGTATAATTGGAAAGAAACTTTTTATAGAGCTATAATCCAAACACAAGATGAGGTGGGAAAAAATAAACCAAACACTTGATAAAAATAATCCCTGCATTACTAATCCCTGCATTATTAATCCCTGCATTACTAATCCCTGCATTACTAATCCCTGTGTTATGAATCTTTTTACCAAACGACCCCTAAATGACTAAAGAATTTTCCATACAAATCCAACGTATACATTTTGAGAAAAAGTGGATTGAAAGGATGACAAAATTTCAAGAAATATGTAAATTGGTGTCGACGTGGGTAGTGTAAAGGAGTTTAATTTTTTTAAAAAATTTAAATAGGTGAGGTCATTAGGGATTGAACCCAAGACCTTATCATATGCAAGATACTAAAAATTCAATACTTAAAAAATGAGGTAAGGTGGATCTCAAATGAGGTAACACTCATCTGAAAGAATGAAAGAGGGAAAGAATTAAAAATTGAGGTGTGTGGGGATAGAACCCACAACCTCTCGGATATTGAGGAAGTTAGGAGAAAAATTAAAGAAAAATAAATTAAGATTGTGGAGGATCAATCCAACAACCTCTTGGACTTAAAAAGTAAGTAAAAGAAAAGAAAGAAAAAATTGAAGTGTGGGCGTTGGGGCTCGACCTCGAGTACCCAAGCCCAAAATTTTAAATCAAAAAATTAGTACAAGACTAAGTGTTGCCCTACGGATTTGTAATCGTATTCCCTTGCCCAACTCTGTATTGATACATAAGTCTTACGTGAATAAATATTTAATGAATTCTGCCCATAGGAATCTAAATCAATACCTTGGCATATTTATAAGATGCATAAGTCTTGTACCACATAATCTTGGGTGAATGTGGGTCACTTAGACGAAATATGAACGAAGCCTCATGGCTTGTACGTATGGGTTCATAAGTCCAACGTACGTATAAAAATATGTGAACCAAATTTCTATGTGATGAAATGGTGTGGCCCTAGGAGGGTTAAGTATGAGTGTGAAACACACTAAAAGTCCAAGTGCATTGGCATATCAATGAAATGAACATTGAGGTCAAAGGGTGAGTAATTATGAAAAGCTAATATGCTAAAGTTAAGGAATGTGGTTACTATATGATAAGAGACTAATATGAAAGACAAGATAAATTTCTAATGAGTCTAAATAAATGTTATCAAAAATTGTACTAACCTATAAGAGTATAAGATTAATAAAGAGACCAGTCTCAAACAAACACTCTAATTAAAGTATTGAGATTAATTCACACTTAATACTAATGATAATATGAGAATGAGAAATGATTCCCTCATTCTAGAAGCCAACTTATATGATGTGTGAGATGAATGCAACGGAATTTTATACGGAGCACCGTTAGGTTAGCTATGAGTCGCGATTTCTTCTTTTAGGAAGGCAGAGGTTTGTGTAAATATCATGTGATGAGACTATCCATTTAGGAGGGTATTGGTTTCCATATATCTCCTTATCTTTGAACCTATGCAACCAACATAGGGGTCTAGTAGGGTCATTTCCTTATACATACTAGCATGTTTTGGTTTCACTTTGACTGGTGATTACACCTCTTTTTGGTGTTGGGTAGACACTGGATTTCATGGATCTCACATGACCTATGTTGGATAAATTTAAAATTCCCAAAGAAAGAATGAGGCCAACCTCAACTAATGCACACAACGAAATGAATGATACCAAAGGTAATTTTATAGGATAATCAAGAGGTGAACTAGACTCAAGTAATGACACTAGGTCATTCTTTGTCATTGCACAGTGAACCTGTGAAAGTCTTAAACGAAATCATAGGTATATGAATGAATCAAAATGATGTAAGTATGAATAAATGAAGCTAATAGTGTTTTCTAAAGAAGGCTCCCAAGTTGAGGTCCCATATATTGAGCCTTCAGTTGGGAAGTCCTAATGCTAAGACCGTTATACCAAGGTCTCATGGTATAGAATAGATGATATGTAATGTTTGTGTATGCTATATGAAATATGTTATGTGTTGTGTGCAACCTGAAAAAAAATATAATGCATGTTACTCTTATAGCATGACTTTCCTAATATGATTTGGAAAGTTTAACTAACATTGCTCTCCATAATTCATATCGTTAGGAGAGAGCTATTGTTAATCATGCGCGTCCTTGGTGTGTACTTTCATACACCCATACTTCGTACAAGTGTGTACTAATCCCATACAAACCTCTACTTTAAGGTGTAGGTGCACGCTAGAGCTTACGAGACTAGGTTGACACTTTCCGGACATAGAGCATTCATCCGGACTTTGTAGGCTCTCATGCTTTCGAGGATACTAAACTTTTATATGCTAGGTTTGATGTTGACATGATCTATTGGAGGATGTTCCACTAGTGTTACTTTCTTACTTTTTTTAAGACGTTGTATTGGTGCCATTTTGGAAACTTTATATTTATGCAGTTATGATCTATTTCCTTCATTTTAATATCTCATTATTAGATGGTTGTTATGAACTGATGTGAGATAATGCAATTCTGACTATGAAGTTGATGTATACTTTGTAACAAACAAAAGTTTTATATTTTCTGCCAAAATTAACCTATGCGATTTAATAATTATGTATGTTGGCTTGTCTATGACCTCCGAGAGATCAACAACGCCGGTTTCGGCTAGGGTCTAGATCCTAGTTGTAAAAAATGTGGTATCAGAGCATTAGTTTTAATTCCAAGGATAATAAGTTCACATCAACAACCTTGAGTAGTTTCTAACTTATGGTAGTGAAGTGCACCACTATTAAGAATTATAGACTTCATGATGCATAGGAAAATTTCCCTTCATATGATCTTATTGTGCTTTCCTTAATGCCTGATTTCTTGGTGGTATGAACTTATATAACATCAATTCTTATTTTTGTTTGAAAATGAACACAAGCGGGAACGTTGGTCGGGGAAGAGTAGGAGCAACTGCAGGGGGCAACCAAATTCCACCCTAGTCTCCAGCTGCAGGAGTGGCCATGCCAGTTAACCCAATTGGGTTGATTGATGCGGAGTGCGGAAAACTTTGGCATTGATGGCTCAATCCATCATTGTGCAGGATAAGGCTATGACGGCATAGAAGAACAGACAAGAGGTAAAGCGAGAGAATCCACCAGACCACAACATGGCGAACATCTTACGTGATTTTTTGAGGATGAATACTCCAATCTTTACAAGATCTAAGACTGTAGAGGATCCTCAGCAGTTCGTGGAGGAGGTCCAGAAGATTCTGGTAGCCATGGGGGCCTCGGAGGTTGAGAAAGCTGAATTGGACTCGTACTAGATGAAGGATGTTGCACAGAGTTGGTTTAAGATGTGGCAGGATAGCAGGGCGTTTGGCGGAGTTCCAATCACATTGGATTTGTTTAGGATAGCCTTACTTGAGAGGTTCTTCCCTAGAGAGATTAGGGACGCTCAAGTTCAAGAGTTCATCAACCTTAAAAAGTGATGGATGAGTGTCAAGGAGTATTCCCTAAATTTCATTAAATTGACCAGGTATGCCATTTTCCTTGTGTCGAACAGCAGGAACGAGATGATCAGGTTCTTTACAAGAATCTCAGAGGAATAGGAGGAGGAGTGTCGGGTTGGGATGCTCCATGACAGCATGGACTTATCAAAGCTGATGGTGCATTTTCAGCAGCTTGAGGACAGCAGGAAGAGAAGCACAATCCATGAGGTCAGGAGGCCTAACCGTTCTGACCAGATAGGTTTCAGTAGAGGTGGTGGCAGGAGCACTTTCAGAGTTCGTGATCCGGCCAAATTTAAGAAGAGGCATCAGAGTTCAGGGAACTCTAACTCTCACAGGAGTGCATCACCCAAAGGAGGCGGAGACGAGCCCTAGAAGCTCAATCAAGTTGATGTGCAGCGTCCCAGAAAGGAATGTGGCAAGTGTTGCCGTTTTTACAGTGGACAGTGCAGACTAGGTACAAATTCCTGCTTCGGTTTCACAAAGAGCGGACACATGGCCAGGGACTGTCCACAAAATAGGGGTCAGGCTAGAGGTAATGCTCTGCCTAGGCATAATCCCCAGAATTCTGCTACAGCCAAGCCTCAAAAGAGGAATATATTATACGCCTTGAAGGGTAGGGAAAAGTAGGAGAAGTCTGCTGATGTGGTCACTGTTATGCAACAAGTCTTCTCAACTTCTGTTTATGCTTTACTGGATCAAGGGTCTACACTTAT
The DNA here is from genome assembly GCA_027705065.1 of Solanum peruvianum. Classification (NCBI taxonomy): domain Eukaryota; kingdom Viridiplantae; phylum Streptophyta; class Magnoliopsida; order Solanales; family Solanaceae; genus Solanum; species Solanum peruvianum. The sequence continues at coordinate 36,892,179 of JAKWJD010001763.1, read as the reverse complement.
TTTGTTACTCCCTTGCTTGCTCTTACTTTTGAAACAAAACTTGCGGTTTCGCATGATCCCATCGTACTTAGTACTCCCTTTGGAGAAAATGTATGAATTTATAGGGTTCATAAAGACTACTAAATAGTAGTATGTGGAAAGACTATGTCTGCAGACCTTGTTGAGTTACCCATGAATGACTTAGATATTATAATTGGTATGGACAGGCTCCATAAATTTTTTCATGGATTATCATGGTAGGGTTGTGACATTCTGTTTCCCTAATGAAACTGATTGTTATGCCATCATATGAGGGTCAATGATCTGGATCATGACATTTCTTCTATTGACTAAGTACCTGTAGTGAATGAGTTCCAAGATTTTTTCCCACATTATTTTCCCTGGAGTCCCTCTCCCTTGAGATATTGATTTTTGTATCTACCTAGATCTCGATGCCTAACAAATTTCAATTCTTCCTTACGGAATGACTCCAGCTAAGCTTAAGGAGTTGAAGTTGCAGTTATAAGATCTCACTGATAAGGGCTTCGTCTTGCCGAGCATATCCCCTTGGGGTGATTTAGTGCTGTTTGTGAAAAAGAATGATGGAACCCATAGGATGTGTATGGAATACCGGCAGCTCAACAAAGTCACTATAAAGAACAAGTATCCACTTCCCAGAATAGATGACTTATTCGATAAACTCCAAGGGTCTAGTTTCTTCTATAATATTGATCTTCATTCTGTGTATCATTAGCTTAGGGTAAGGGATGAAGATATACCAAAGACAGCCTTTCGTACCAGTGATGGTAATTATGAGTACCTACTAATGTCATTTGGTCTCACTAATGCACTAGTTGTGTGTATGGAAATCATGAAGCGAGTCTTCTGTGAATACCTTGATTCTTTTATCATCGTATTCATTGATGAAATCCTCATCTACTCTAAGACCAAGGAAGAGCATGAACAACATATGAGACTAACCTTGCAAGTACTTAGACAACATCAGTTGTATGCCAAATTGAGCAAGTGTGAATTCTGACTTAGATCATTGACCTTCTTGTGTCATGTTGGGTCTGATCAGTGTGTGGAGGTGGACCCCAGGAAGACAGTGGCTGTTATGAACTGCTCAAGACCTCTTACTCCAATCGATATCCATAGCTTTCTGGGATTGGCTGGTCACTACCGCAGGTTCGTGGAGGGTTTTTGTTCCATTGTCCCCACTGACAACTTTGACTAAGATGAAAGCCATGTTCGAATGGGCGGAGTCTTAAGAAAATTTTCTAGGATCTCAAGGACAGACTCACTTCATCCCCAGTGGTTACGTTGTCTAAATGTGGTGAGAATTACACTATTTATTGTGAAGCATCTAGGGTTGGTTTGGGTTGTGTTGTGATGCAGGGTGGTAAGGTGATATCATATCAATCCAGATAGCCCATGGTTCATGAGAAGAGTTATCCCACTCATGAAATATAGCTTGCAGTTGTGGTATTTTCATTGAAGTTCTGGAGACATTACTTGTACAGAGTGCATGTGGATGTGTTCATAGACCACAAGAGTCTCTAGTATGTGTTCACGTAGAGGAAGTTGAAGCTACGTCAGCAGTGATGGTTGGAGCTGTTAAAAGATCATGATTGTCCACTACCATCAAGGGAAGGCAAATGTTGTAGCTGATGCTTTGCGCAAGTTGAGCATGAGGAGTACACCCCACATTGATGATGGGAAGAAGAAGTTAGTGAAGGATGTACACAGACTTGCTAGACTAGGAGCGCGGTGGATGGGTTCTACTAGTGGGGGTGTTTTAGTTCATCCCAGTTCTTAATCATCCTTGGTAGCTGTATTCAAGAAGGGTCAGCATCTCAATCCTCTGTTAATCGAGTTAAAGGAATTAGTGCTGATAAGGATGAATGAGTCCTTGGCTTTGGGAGGGTATGACATACTTAGGTACCGGGACAGGTTATGTGTACCATACATGGTTGATTTGCGTACCAATTTTGTTGCAGAGGCCCATGGTTCTAGGTATTCGATACATCTAGGTTCCACAAAGATGTATTATGACTAAGATCTACTTGTGGGATAGAATGAAATGAAGCTGGTGAGTATATGGCTAGGTGTCCTGATTTTCAGCAGGTTAAGGCGGAGCACCATAAGCCTAGTTGTCTGACATAGGTGATTTAGGTGCCAACTTGGAAGTGAGAGACATTAAGATGGACTTCGTGGTTGGTCTTCCAATGTCTAAGAAACAACTTGACTCCATATGGGTTATTGTGGATAGGATTACTAAGTTTGCCCAATTTGTCCTTGTGAAGTCTAATTACACGGCCGAGGATTATGCCAGAATCTACATTGATGAGATTGTGAGGTGGCATGGGATTTCTTTTTCTATCATTTTGGATAGAGAAACTCAGTTCACTTCACATTTGTGGATATCCTTACAATAATATCTTAGGAACACATGTAAAGCTCAGTACTGCTTTCCATCATCAGACAGATAGCTGATTGCACCATTATAACGTTGAACGACATGTTGAGAGCATGTGTGTTGACTTCAGAGGTAGTTGGGACGACCATCTGCCAATAATAAAGTTTTTGTACGATTACAACTATCACTCCAGCATTGGGATAGCACTGTCTGGTAGAAGGTGTAGGTATCAAGTTGGGTGGCTCAAGGTTGGAGAGTCATCCATTTTGGTTCAAGAGATAATTCATGAGGCCTTAGAGAAGGTCCGGGTGATTAGTGACAGGTTGGCTACTCTTTATAGTTGGCATAAGTCTTATGCGGATAACAAGAAGTGGCCCTTAGAGTTTGATGTTGGTGACCAGGTCTACTTGAAGATATCACCCATGAAGGGGGTTATGAGGTTTGGCCGAAAGGGAAAATTGAGTCCGAGGTACATTGGGTCATACGAGATTCTACAGTGTGTGGGTAAGGTGGCCTATGAGTTTGCGTTGCGTGCAGAGCTAGTTTATGTTCATCCCGTCTTTCATGTCTCAATGTTAAATAAGTGCCTTGGTGATCCTACATCGATTATGCCGATTGAAGGTTTGGGGGTTGATGAAGACTTGTCGTGTGAAGAGAATCCTGTTGAGATTTTAGACCGAAAGGTGAAGCAACTGAGAAACAAAAAGTTTGCCACATTAAAGGTATTATGGAGGAACCATCTTGTTAAGGGTGCTACTGGGAGGTCGAGGCCAATATGAGATCCCGTTATCCTCATCTTTTTAGCTCTTGAAGTTTCACTTCCTACTCTTAAGTCTAAGTTTCCTTATCTCCTCTACTCTTTGTTGCTATTGCTTAACTGTGTATAGGACTTATGTTTAATATGATTGGCATTGTTCTATATAATTAGAAGTGTCATTCTGGGATGAATGTTCCTAGGGGGGGATAAAAATGATAATGCTAAGTAATGCCTAACGTACCTAGAATACCTAGATTAGACCAGGTTCACAAGGATTTATGTGCACGGAACAAGACCTCTGAAACTATACACCAGCCAAGCAAACCAACTTCGTGAGTTAGTTGAGCTACGAAAGTTTCAGTCCAGCCATGTAGGGAACCTGAATATTAAGATTCACCCGAATGAGTCGTAACCGAACTTGAAAGGGGTAATCTTAAATTTTGAGGGTCTAGGGGTAAATGGTCATTCTAGGCTAAGGGTAGTATCGTAATTACCCTAGAGAATTAATTAATTAATTAATTAATTAATGTGAGTAATGGACAATTCGGGTAGGTTCGACCTGAATTTGACCCTTTTAACGAGTTAAGCTTCACCCAGGTTCAATCCTGGGTGGAAACAATGTTAAATCTAATTAATAATATATTGATTATCTGATTTAAGTAAGGGAATGATTGTTAATTTAATCTTAGCCTTTAAAAATCAGATTTTTTATAATAAATGGCAAGGAATCCTAGTTTGACTAAGTCTTCAAATAAAACTCAATCTCCTATACTTACTCCCATCTCTCTCCACTCTAATTCTCACATCTCTCCACACTCTTTCTCACGCTCATCATCAGCAAAAAGAACAAAAAATTAAATTTCATCACTATTTAAGAACTTGTACACTAAAAATCAAAATAAAAAATAAACTATAAACGAAAAGAGAAATCTTTTCCCAAGTGGTTTGCGCGTGTGTTTTTGTTGGAGAAGCATTTGTTTTTCATGGGATTTGGCAGCACTTGAGATCATGTTTGAAAGGTGCCAAAGGAAGAAAAAGGTATGGGTTTTCTTCCTCTATGTCCCTTTCCCAAGACACCCCTAAGATTCACTCGAATTCTAGTCTAAAAACTAGAAATTTTCCCCTTTGCATGTCCCTATCACTAGATCCCATCCATTGTTGCAGGTTTGGTATGATTGCTTGTTGAATTTAGCAATTTAAAGTGTTTTAGTGATAATTATGTTCATGTATGTATATTTTGAATTATGTGATGATAAACGTGTGCAAAATGTGTGTGCAACCGTGTTCGTTGGCATTGTTTGGAGAATGAAAATGTCATGTTAAAACATTGTGTTTTACATAAAATTAGTTGGACATATAACCTATAATAATGTAGGAAATGAATAAAGAATTTTCCTTAAAAAATCCAACGTATAGATGTTGAGAAAAATTGGATTGAAAGGATGATAAAATTTCAAAAAATCTTGAAATCGGTCTTGGAATGGGCAGTGTGAGGGTGTTTGATTTTTAATGCTTTTTTAAGAGGTGGGTTATAGGGGATTTAATGCAAGACCTCATCATATGCAAGCTAAGAAAAATTCAATATAAAAATGAGGTAAGGGGGATCCGAAATGAGGTAAGGCTCAACCGAAAGAATGAAAGAAGGAAAGAATTAAAATTTTAGGTGTGTGAGGATCGAACCCACAACCTCTGGATAGGTGAGGAAGTTAGGAGAAAAATTAAAGAAAAATAAAATGAGGTTGTGGGGGATCAATCCCAATACATCTTGTCCTTAAACGAAAAGATAATGAAGAGAAAAGAAATGAAAAAGAGAAGTGTGGGCGTCCACCTCGGGTCCGAAGGCCAAAATTTTAAATCACTAAATAAGTACAAGACTAATTGTTGCCCAAGGGATTTAAAATTGGGTTCCCTTGACCTACACCGTACTGATACATAAATATTACGTGAATAAATATTTAATGATTGTTGCCATAGGAATTAAACTCGAGACCTTGGCATACTTACAAGATTCATATGTCTTGTACCACATAATCTCGGGTGAATATGAGTCACTTAGACAAAATATGAACGAAGCCTGATGTCTTGTACATATGGGTTCATAAGGTCTGCATACGTATAAAAATATGTGAACCTAAAATGTATGTGATAAAATGATGTTGCCCCAAGAGGGCTAAGTATAATTGTGTAACACACTAAAAGTCTAACTGTATTTGCATATGACGAAATGAACATTCACGTAAAGAGGTGAGTAATAATGAAAAGCTAATATGCTAAAGTTAATGAATGTGGTGACCATACGTTTAGAGGCTGATATGAAAGATGAGATAAATCTCAAATGAGCCTAAGTAAATATTACCGAAATTCGTACTTACCTATGAAAGTGTAAGATTAATAAAGAGACTAGTCTCTAAGAAACACTCTAATAAAAGTATTGAGATTAATGCACACTTAATACTAAGGATAATATGAGAAACTATCTAATGAGCAATAATTCCCTCATACTAGAAGCAAACTTTTATGACGTGTGAGATGAATGTAATGGGAACTTTTTACGGACCACCGATAGGCTAGGTAGGAGTCGTGATTCCGTGTTTCATGGAAGGCAGAGGTTCGTGTAAATCTCATGAGATGAGACTATCGATTTAGTCTGGTATAAATCCCCTTATATTTCCTAGTCTTTGAACCTATGCAGCCAACATAGGGTTCTAGAAGCATTCATTTCCCTATACACGCTGGCATGTTTTGTTTTTACTTTGGCTGGTGATTCCACCTGTTTTTGGTGTGGGGTAGACACTTGATTTCATGGAGTTCATATGATCTAGATTTGTTAAAGATAAATTTTCCAAAGAAAGAATAAGGATAACCTCAAGTAATTCACACAATGAAATGAATGATACCAAAGGTGTTTCGATGGGATAATAATGAGGTGAACTAGACTCAAGTAATGACACTAAGTCAATTTTGGTCATTGCACAGTGTACCCGATGAAAGTCTAAAATTACATCCTATGTATAGCTGGTGCTTACACTAGTCCATGAATGAAATGAAATCGAGTACGTATGAATAATCGAAGAAGACTTTGTGTTTGCTAAATCAGACTCCATAGTTGAGGTCCCATATGTTGAGCCCTCATTTCATTGAAGTCTTAATGTTAAGTCCATGATTCCAAGGTCTCATGGCATATGAATGAATCATATGAAAGATGTTATGTTCTATATGAATTAGGATATGTGTTATGTGTACACTGTTGTGTGTTGTGTGCAAATTTTAAGTATCATGATGCATGTTACTCTCATGGCATAAATTTCCTAGTCCAAATTTGGAATGCTCATAAACTTTCCCAATCCTAATTTGGAAAGCTCACTCACTTTCCTATTCTCAATTTGTCAAGTCCACTGACTTGACCTTCTACAATCATGTTGTCAATAAAGAGCTATTCTTTCTCATGCATGTTCTTGGTGTGTGATTTCATATACCAATTCTTAGTACAAGTATGTACTAATCACATACAACTCTACACATTTTAGGTGCAGGCACATGTTGACGCTGAAACTATCCGGACGTGGAGCATTCATCCAGACTTGGTAGGCCCTCATGCTTTTGAGGATGCTTGCCCATTATCTTCTAGCTTAGTTATAGGATTGATCTAGTTGAGTATGTTAAACTAGAGTTTCTTTCCGCTTTTGTTCACATATTGTATTGGTGCCATTTTGGCAAGTATACATTTAATTCTATATTAAGCTATTTCTTTCATTTGATGATCTTAATGATAGATGGTTGATGGTGAAAGATTATGAATATAATAGAATTATTAGTATGTATGTTAAGAAAAAAAAGTTTCAAAATTTCCGCTAAAATTAACCTAGACGAAGTAAGAATGACGAAAGTAGGCTTGTCTACGGCCTCTCAAAAGTCAACGACGCTGGTGCCGTCTGGGGTCTAGACTCCGGTCGTGACACTTTACATGCTTACACCTTCATTAATCACATCACATCTTACATGCTTCACATAATCATATAAGTGCTTTATACATAATCCTTAAGATACCTATCATAACAAGCTTCATAAAACATTTAAAAAGAATATCTTCATTTAAGCATACACTCTATCCTATTTCAAATAATAGATTCATAAGGAAAATTTAACAAGAATACTATAATTTTCATCTTATTCCACATAAAAAACCTTAATAGCCTCATTCATAATAAAGTATTAAATTTATATTTATATAATTCAAGTAAACACCGCCACAAGAAGGTGGACCATACCACTCGAGAGCATGTCAAAATTGAAACTAAACAACATAGCAAACTTACCCTTTAATCCATGTATTCATCACCTATAACATTTTATTCAATAATTCATCATAAATTATCCCTTTGGGCAATATCTAAACAACAATAACAACCATAATAAATCAAAGCTCAAATTCTACCAATTCATGGTAATATAACCCATTTCCTAAGCCAACATTAGATGAAAATCTTTTACATGATTTAATTGTAGTTTTTGCCTTAAAAAAACTAAGCCTAGAAATATCATTTATTAGTCATTCAAAACTTTTTCATGCAAAACCCATATTTAGAGCTGAAGATAGAAGAAACTAGGATTGAGAAATCATTTTGAAAATTCATTAGAATTGACTCTTTGAATGGAAAAGAGTTCAAGTATGGAAACCACACCTCACATTGAAGTAATTCCAAATATTTCTGATGGAGAAACGACCACGAACACCCCCCCTAGCACTTCTTGACTTCTAGCTTCCATGGGGACTTGATATAGAATTCTAAGAGAGAGGGGTTTCGGTTTTTAGGAAGAGGGGTCTAAAATGAAGTATTAAGGTTTAAAAAACGTTAATATACCTAATAAAGATTGAAACCAACGTCCTAGGGTCATAAAAGACTTGGGGTAAATTTATAAAACATACCAAGACTTAACAGGTAAAGGGCACCATTTTGAGTAGTCACCATCGACGGACCAACCAACGGTCCATTTGTCAAAGGATGGACCATTAGTGGGGGTTTAAAGGGTTGGGACTTCAACTCACTAACCTATAGGTTTTATTATTCAAACGACGGACCAACTAGATGGGTCGTCTCCTAGTCGAATGGTCGTCAATTGGCTCATTGATTAAACACTACCTTAGCAGTGTTGGTACAAGTGTTGGGACATTATCTAGGGCCCCTTGTCGGTCCTATGTAGGGTCAATCCTGGAAGTTTAACCCCTAAAATAAATCTTCTAGGTATTAGGAACACCCCACCTTAGTATTAAATAAAGATGAACACTTAAAACTCACTCAATCACGTCAAGACACAAGAACACTCGCTAAGGCGTACCTTCGAACGTCATGAACGTTTGCGTTTGACCTCCCACTTTAACCTCACTTCACACAATACCTAAGAACACTATATTAAATCATTTTAACTACATATTAAATCAAGAAACACTCATGAGGCTCTAGTTCACCTTAGTTTGTTTTGGGGCATTAAAATTTTGCACTAGTTTAATGACTTTTATATGCGATGAATTATATGAAAATTATTTTAAAGACCACCGAGAGGTCAAGTAAAATGGTTTCTCTCCAAGAGTGCCATATCTTCTAAGGCGTTCTCACGGGATGTGACAATCTTGGGCTCAGATGATTGCTTATGAAAGTGGTCTTAGGAATCAAAAAGTCTCATAAAGTCACGTGTAGTAGAGTCTTGACCATTCGCATGAGTCACGACACATCTATGGATGAGAGGCTATAGAACGGTAAGGGTTTTACTTTCTTAATCATTGTTGTGTAGTTCCTATGGAGTTGAGGTTGTAACAGTCTATTACTAATCTCTTCTCTTGTGTTTATAGGAGATGAATAATAGAAGTGTGGATGCTAGAAAGTTTGAAGAAGGAAGGTGGAAGAGGAAGTAAGGAAGGTGGAAGAGGAAGTTCCTCCTCAAGTTGAGCAAGTTGAAAAAGTTCTTCTAGGAGCTCAAGGTGATCAAGGTGTTAATGTTCATATTGGAGGTCAACGTAATGAGGTTCTTGCGATTTCCCCGAAAATGACCAATGGTGAGATTAGAGAGGCTTTAATTACATTAAGTAGAGCTTTGACTACCCATGTGAATAAGTATATGGGACCTACAATGAATTTTGTAGAGAGAACTATGACATCTAGATTGAGAGATTTTGTGAGGATGAATCCTCCTATTTTTCTAGTTTCTAAGGTGGGAGAGGATACCCAAGAGTTTCTAGCTGGTGTGTACAAGGTGTTTAGTGCCATGGGGGTGACTTCTAGGGAAAAGACGGAGTTGGCTTAATACGAATTGAGGAAGGTTGCTAAAGTGTGATATATCCGATTGAGTAGGTTCCTATAATGGGAAGAGTTTAAGGAGGCTTTCTTAGGAAAGTACTTTCCCCGTGAGAGGAGGGAGGTGAAGGTGGAGGAGTTTGTTAATCTCAAGCAAGGAAATATGAGTGTTGAGGAGTACTCTTTGAAGTTCTTTATGTTATCTAGGTTTGATACATCCTTGGTGTGTAACCTTAGGGATGAGATGAGTAGGTTTCTGACCGGTGTTGCCGATATTGTGAAAGAAGAATGGCGTACGACCATGCTACATGATAATAGGACCCGATCTAGAGTCATGGTTTATGATGAATCAATTGAGACGTCTGAACTTTGTATGAATGCTAGAAATTTGAAGAGGAGTGGATCATCTGATCAAAGTCAACATAGGTTCAAAAAGAGGGCTCAAACTCAAGATTAACCTAGTGCTCCTAAGGTCAAACTTGACAAGGGTAGTGCTTGTCATGGTTGTAAGACTACTTCTGCTACTTGTCGAAAAATCATTATGTAGAGTGTCTATTAGGTACTGGGAGTTGTTTTTGATGTGGTAAATATGGACATAACGTGAGTGATATTCCTAATATTGCTTTTAGAGGAAAGATGGTAATCAAGTTACTCCAATTTTTGTTGACGATGATGATCCAAAGAACAGGTGTTTCTATGCACTCCGTACTAGAAGAGCGTAGCCAGATGAGGGTAGTGATGATGTTAGTAAGTTCTTGTATTTCTCTTTAGTGATATGAGTTCCTTCTAAAGTGGGGGAGTATGGTGAGTGGTAGAGTTTTTATTCATTGTCTCATCTCTTATATTCAAGTCAAGCTTGTGAGTAGAAAGTCATAGAAGTATGTTGCATGTGCATTGTGTTTAGGAGTCTTCTTGAAATTGAATTTCATAGATTCCTTGTATTTTGCATTTCAGGAAGTTTTGAATATGTTGTAAAATGTTTTTATATGGTTTTATCTTGCATATTACCATGCTTCTATCATCTATTGCCTAAAAGTTGCATTTTTAAAAAATGTTGCATAATTCACTGTAATGCTGCCAGGGAAAATCTGCTCGCTGTAAGTTTTTTTGCGTAAATTGACTTATTCATTATTTGGTTGAAATTTTTTTTAATGTTAAATAGAATTTATGTATATGATCATGATAACGAATATGCATTCTTTTTCGCTATTTGGAATGAAGAATGTAAGTCTTATGGCATAATGAATTATAGAATTTCTTCTGGTTTATTGTTGTGTTGTGATTCTCTTGATTATGTGAAATTAATGTTTCTCTTTTATGGTGTGTTGTATAATGTTTTATGTGGTATGGTTATGATCTTTTAAGTTGAGTCTCTACTCTTGGAAGTGTTCGGAAAAGGACAAGTATCATTCAAGGACGAATGTTGTCCAAGTGGTAAAGAATGTGACACCTCAAAAATGACTTGGGTAAACCTAGAGCCAAACATGTTTGTCATGAGGGTGTAAGGTCCTTAAAAAATTTTATATCATGGTATTGAGGAAGTGTCTAGAGTTTTAGGTGATTTGGAAATAAAACATCAACGGACTACTAAGATGTTCGACGACTAAGTCATCTATGTGCCTCATGTGTGTTTATGTTCCAACATGTGTGTTTTATGAGATTATGACGTCCTTATATGAGTTATTATAGTTATTATAGGCAGTGTGTCAAGGTTCATGATGTTTGGAGGTCAAATGTCCATGATGTTTGAATGTTTTGACTTTAAACGGCCTTTTGTGTCTTAGCATGTATCATCAATTTTTACGTGTTCCTTTTCGATGAAATTAAGATGTGAGGTCCTAAAATTGTATATGAACATAATTGTGTTGGAAAAGTCTGGGAAAAAGTCCCCAAGTACAATCCAAGGGTCCGTAAGGAAAGACCTGTGTTGGTGGCAAAAACTGCCCAAGGCAATCCCACCTACGGATGGCAAACAACGGCTAGTGGCCTGGTTGACGCCCCATTGGTGGACTTCTTCGATTGGTACTTAGACTAGTAAACTTAAGATCCCATTTTAAATGCTCAATCCCAAACGAAGGCAAGCAGGACGGTCCATTTTTGGACAAACGGTTTGTGACCAAGTTGTTGATGGGTCTGCAATTTCCGTGCTTGACTGTGAAATGAACAGCTGAATTGGTAAATTCACCCAACGTCCATATAAGAGTTTGGGAGAACAATTAGGGTTATCTTAGGTATTTTATGTGGACTTATAAGTCCTAAATACCTAGATGAACTCATTCTTCAAAATCAAAACCCAAAATATCTTACAAATTCTCTAGAACTCCATTGAAGCCAAACCTCAAGGAAGAGCTCGGATTTGAGATGTAAGTGGTGATTGTTCATCAAAGTAGTGGTTTATATTCATTTAGGTAGGGTTTTTTATCCTTGGAACTCTTCTCTTAAAGGATCCAATATTCAATTGATTTTCAAAAACATCTCAAAAGATGAGTTTTCTAAATTGAAATCTATTCATGGGTTCTTTCATCAAAGGGTTTTAAATTATTGAATATTTAATGAATTGTTGTTAATTATATGATATTAAAATAATTAAACTATGATCCCATGTAATGCATGAACCCTAGTTTTTGACTTCTTTATGGGTTAGTTGAAACTGACTTAATGCTTATGAATTCTAGTTTAGTTTACTATGGGCTATTGAATAATGTAAGAATTCTATTCAATTTATGTATAGGTTGTATTGGATTTATAAATATATATCAAATTGACTTAAATTTATTGAGTATTATGGTTTTTGTATTGAATCGATGTTCATGGTCATGGGTATGGGCTTTTGGTATTGAATTGGATTATTTAGCCATGGATTGAAGTGGTGACAATGGATTGGTGGTACGGTGCCCTAATTATTTTATTTTAAGTAATGTGGCTCCTGTATTGTGTTATGATTGGTATTGTCCACTTATGATGGCGCTGCTACGTGAATGGTGTGTCCTTGTCAGCGTTACTTATGTATTATGGTGATCATGGCCTTGTCCAAATTACTTAATATATTATAATGATTTGTGTAAGGATTTATGTGAAGTATAATCATATATATCTACTTGTGAGTAATGTGAAAGTATGTGTTCTTCTGTTGATGTTGTTAGGTTATCATGTTATACTATGACGATGTCCTTATGTGTGTAGTCACAGAGTTGATGCATGATTATTCATACTTGACTATATGAGTCTATGACGTATATAGTCATGATGTCATAGTAGTGTCTAGGATGACTTAAAGATTATATTGGTTATTCCTATGTTCTTCTGAAATGATATGCAATCTGTGGTAAAGCCAAGTATGTTGTGTCTTATCTTGGTAGACTTGTGTCCTTTAATAAATATAAATATATGAATTTTAATATGAGATGTTTTTGACTTAGACTGCTAAAGCCACTTAGTCATGTATGTTGAACCTTGAACCTAGATTCAAGGTTATGAACCTAGAAGACGGAAGTCGTAATGGTATCCTTCTTACAATGAATGATGGAATTAACGTTGGTTTGCTGGAATGGAATCATATCATCCTTAGGAATGTCATTAGGCTATCCTCTTAGCGATTGAAAGGTACCCCTAGGGGACCCCTTTGGTAGGGTGAATGTTATTGGGTGATGAACTTGATATGGTATCCATTCGTATGATCCTTAAATGTGAATTACTCTATTAGAACATAGGCTAGCACCGAGTGACTATGGTAATGGAAGTAGCTCTAGTTAAAGGATGAGGCTAGAGTGCAAAGATAACCCTTCATATTCCTTAACCATGTGCCTACACGAGATGTGTCCAAGTTCTACCATTGGCAAGTAGAACATCCTCCATCTGAGTAGTTTATAACTCCGGATTCCATGTTTTGCTGCCATGGTCTTTGTCGGTTATTGCCTATTCTCATCATAAGGGATACTTACTAGTGTTGGAGAAGTTCTATGAAGTTTAGGTGGTGGCATGGGTCAATATCCAGACATTGCACAATAGGCATTGAAGATGTTAGTGAGTGTCCCTATGACTTTTTCAAGACCATTACTTGATTGTCTTTTATGTGATGAATGTCTCTTAAATGAACTAATGAATTTAATGACTTATGTTAGGAAGCATGTTAAATAAAGAAGTAATTATCTTGAGTAGTGAAGGGTTGTTTAGTTAAGGTTTGAAGGGGCCATAGGAATGATCACTTCGTATCTTACCTATATAAGTCTTAAGAATGACTCTAGTTAGAAAAGTTGGTTTATTAAGTAGACATGATCCAAACTTAGGTAGTCTTATGGATTGTTTAGGTAATCTTTGAGAGGTCAAGTGTTGACATTATCTTATTGATTTACTTAAATAAGTATTTTGATAACCTTTGGAAGGAGAATTCCATGTTATATATATTATTGTATAGGGTGAGAATGATTCTATACAAACAATTAATACTTGTCCAAAGCCTAAAAAAAGACTTATTTAAGTAAATCAAGAAGATAACGTCCATGATTGACCTCTTCAATATTACCTAAATAATCCTTAAAACTACCTAAGGCTTAGATTATGCTTAAATAATCATCCAACCTTCCTAAATACAGTCATCTTAAGATTTATCTAGGTAAGATACGAAGTGACCATTCGCATTCCCCCTTCACACCTTAACTACACAACCCTTGACTACTCTTGGTAAGTACTCATTTATTTAAAATGCTTTCTTAACTTAAGTCATTAAATTCATTAGTTAATTTAGGACTCATTCATCACATAAGACACATTCAAGTAATGGTCTTGGACAAGACCTAGGGACTCGAACTAACACCTCAAAGCCTATTGTGCAATGCCTAGATGGTGTCCAATACTACCACCTAAACTTCATAGAAATTCTCTAATGATAGTAGGTAGCCCACATGATGAGAATAGGGAATAACCAACATAGACCATAATCGCTAAAAACATAATCCACAAGTTCCAACCTACTTCAATTAGGGTGTTTTACTTGCCATGGATAGAACTAGGACACATACATATAGGCACATGGTCTAGGAATGCGAAGAGATTTTATGTACTCTAGTCTCATTCTCAAGTAGAGGTACATTGTAATCTATTCTCCGTCTCAAGTAGAGCTACTTCCTACAATATAATCACTCGATTATAGACTTCGTTTCAAAATAGTATTTGAAAATAAAGGTTCATACAAATGGGTTCCATAGCTAGTTCATAACTCCATCCCATTCACCCTGCCAAAGAGGTCCATTAGGACTACCTTTTTAGTGGCGACATAGATAGCTCATCATGACTTTCCTAAGGATGATACGATGTCGTTCCATCCAATCAACCCTATCTCCACAAACCTTTACATATAAGGATACCATTATGACTCTCGACTTCAAAGATCATAACCATACCACTAGGTTTAAGGTTCCACGAACATGACCTTCTTAACATCATTTAAGGTCTCACATATCATTCATTCTTACATGAAAAGGGTAAACTAAAACTACCTAGTAAATACATCTCATATTAACATATCACTCATACATGTATCAAGTAAGGGACACAAGTCTACCAAAACAAGACACAACATTCTTTAATTTATCACATATAGCATATCATTGTTTGAATAATGTAGGAATGAAACATATCATAGGTATGTCATCCTATACATTACTATTCGTCATAAATTCAACCATCATTGAATCATATAGTCAAGTAGTAACAATAATGCATCAACTCTAACAAGACTACACACATAAGCACATACTCATAGTCTAACATGATCTCCTAATATACATAGAAAGAACACATACTTTCACATTACTTCTTATGTAGATTGATATTCTCATACTTCACATAACTCAAACTACCCAAATCAACATAATATTTCAAGTAGTGGCGACAAGGCCATGATCATCATAATACATAAACTAACACAAACAAGGCCACATCTACTGCAAGTAAAGCACAAAGCACGGCCACCATAAGTGTACAATACAAATAACAAAATAATTGAGGTCTATTTAACATAAAATAAAGAGAATTAGGGCAGTGTACCTCCAATCCATTCTCTCCACTTCAATCCATGTCTAAATAATCTATGTTAATACCATAAGGTCCTAACCCATGGCCAAAACTAATAATTCACTACATAAACTATGATATTAAATTAATATAGGTAAATTTAATATTGATTCATCAGTCTAAGAAAACCTACATATCAATTCAATAGAATTATTACACTAATCAATAGCCCATAGAAAACTACATTAGAATTCATAACCGTTATGTCTAAATCACTTAACCCATAAAGTAGTCAAAACTAGGGTTAATCAATAATATGTGTTCATAGTGTAGCTGAGTAAAAATAATTTAATTAACAATAATTCAATAAATATATAATTCTTTAAAACCTTTAATGCAAGAATCCAAGGATAGATCATGAAATTGGACAATTCATATTTTAAAACATTAGAAAACTCTTTGAATTTATGGATCCTTGATTAATAGATTTTGAAGGATCAAAAGTATACCTTAATAAAGCTAATACACCGATTTTATAAAGAATCATCAGTCAAACCTCCAATCCAAGCCGTTCCTTGAGTTTGGGGCTGCAATGGATTTTAGAAATTTTCTAAGGGAATTTGGGTTTTCATTTTGAATAATTAAATCATCTAAGTTTTAAAAACTTATAAACATTTTTAAAATACCCAAAAGACCCTTATGTAACCGCCCTTTTTCTTCTTTGGACGTGGGGTGAATTTATAACTTCTCCCATAACTTCATAGTGAATTTGCGCAGGAGACAACCTTCGCAAACGGTTGCCCATCTATGGGGCGTTAGTCCACCAACTGACTGTCCTGTCCTCAATCGATGGGATTAGAGACTTGAAATGGGAAATTAGCTTCCTTCTCTATGTTTTGAACCACGCTCTCAATCGATGGGGCATCGATGAGCCTACTGGTCGTCGATTGGGATGGTGTTCCTCAAAGTCCCTTTGTTGGTTGTTGGGGACTTTGACCCAGACATTTCCAACAAAAATAGGTTTGTATACGATTTTATCACCTCCACATCAATGTAATACAAAAAGAATACGTAAAACTCGACGAAACATGCCAAGATACACAAGGTCGTTTGAAGGCAAACCTTTCAAATGTCATTGACATTCCTGGACGTTTGACCTCCTAACTTCACAAAACTTGATAGAATATATATAAACAACATAATAACTCATATTAGGACCTCATGCACTCATATAAAACAAATAAATACATATGAGGCAATTAGGTGACTTAGTCGTCGAACATCTTGGTCGTCCCATGATGTGTCACTTCCAAATCACCTAAAACTCTAGAAACTTCCTCAATACCACATTATAGACAATTTTAAGACCTTATACCATCATGAAAACCATGTCAGGCTATAACTTCACCTAAGTCACTTTCGAGGCATAATAGTTGAGACTTAGTGTATGTATAATTTTAATATGAAAAATGTTATAAGATATTTATGTGGAAAGTTTTTATTCTGCACTACTTTTCATACTTTTATGTGGGATGAATGATATATAAGGTCTTGTACAAGACCTTTGAGAGGTAATGTACACCGGTTGCACTCCAAGAGTGCCATATCTTCGAGGGTGTGCTCTCAGGATGTCACAACTATTCCCTCTAAGTTTATCACCGAAAGGAACTCATACAAATAAATTACGTCATACTACCCTGAAATGTGAGACCTTAACTACACCATGAATACCAAGGGTATCTTCATAATTTTATCACATATTCCTACAACAAAGTCATAAAAAGTTAAGTTGTTCCGGATTTAAGCATACAAGGGTCATCACCTTAGGTTGTTCATCTATAGCCTTTAGAGAATTCTACCTCTAACTTATCACTATAAAAATTATGGATGCTAAACAATCATAAAACACATGTTCGAACTCGTAAAATCCACTACTACATTACTAGAGATTTGGGGTAACCATCCTCTCTAGGTAAAACCTTATGGGAAACATAAAAGAGATTTGGGGTAACCATCCTCTTTCTTTTCGTCCAACTTATGTAACAAAACCCCTTGTTCACTTTTTCACCACTCTTTTGTTAGGTTCATAAATGATCTACTAAACTAGTCACATGGATTATCCCATTAACTATAATACTTCACGATTACCTTACAAGGTAAACAACCCTACCTCCTCTTCTTAGGAGCAAAACTATACAAAAGACTCCAATCCACACAATGACAACTATGAAGCATTACTTATACAAAACAGCAACATTAGACTTTCACCATTTGCATTATTTCTCCAAAACTTTTCAAGCAAATTTCATAACATTATACTATCATTCGACACAACCATAAAGTAGCTCATTATTAAAAAGATGTCTCTATTAAACCATAACAATTATTAACAAGTTAGGACTATATCATAACATAACTTCTCAACATATAGCCTAAATTATCATAGTCTCATATAGCATTACATATTATCACATCCAAATATTCTAAATTCATATTAACATATATTCATCAAGACACAAAACCATAATAACCATCAAAACTCACATTTTCTCCCTCAACCCTTGAGACATCACCCCATCCAAGCATTCACATCTAAAACACCATTGGAAAAGGAAAGATAAACGATATATCATATAGAGTTAAGCTCTATGGAATGACATAAGAGTAGTGAAGAAAGTGAAATTTGTGTCGTCCTATAGCCGCTCGCTCATAGATGTGTCACGAATCAGACAAATGAACAAGACTCTACTAGACGTGGCATTGTGAGACATTTGACTATAAAACAACTTTCTATAACCTGTCTTTGATACCACGTTTGTCACGATCGGGGAGAACCCACTAAAAGTAACATGGCGTACTTGACCTCTTGGAGGTCTTATACAATCCCAAAGACATTATTCTTACTATCATAGAAATTTAGCAGAAAATTTAAATGTTTTTATAGAATAAATTAATGCTAGAACGACACTTCATTTATTAAATATCATAAGTACATAATTTAGACACTAAGTCTTGTCTTGCCATATTAAAATACAACTACAATATAATAGAATATAATATGGATATGACCCATTTACCATAAAGAATAATCTACACTAATACATGAACTTAATTAACAACTTGACATTACGATCCTTGTATCATTAAGGACACACTTGAACATGGGAATAAGAATCCAAGTTCCTCATTCTAGGAAAGATCCTCTAGCCATCACAACCTACACTTTGACTAACAAGATTAAGAAGAATGTTTTTAGTACAAGAATGTACAAGGTATGATAATCATGCAAATAGATGAGTTAAAGAAAGACATTTAGTTAGAAATTATGCATCATTTCTTTTTAGTAAAACATCATGAACATTGATACAGTAAGCACAATAAAGTTGAGATATAATACATAGACATGACCCTATACACAACAACACTTAAACTATATATCACATTTATGGCACATCCAACATCTTCATAACATTTTCTTTATTTATCAAACTTCTTCACCCAAAGCAACCCTTAGGTAATACCTAGTGTGATGCATGAATAGTGTCCCATGCCACCATTCACACCAAAGTATCACCTTAAAGTCATCAAGGTAAACATTTGTACATTCTTCATCACTTTAACCATATACATTCATAAGGAACATACATATCATGAATGACATACTTAACATACTAACTAACATACTTCATCGACCCATATAACACACATTCACTTATCACATCATGGTCATAACTATTTAGTCTATATGCACATCTCAAGATAACTTGCAATTCACTACTACCAATATAATCATAATTAAATAATAAAAACATTGCATATATATAGACTTAAATTTATCAACATAACAAGTATAACTATAAGATAAATATTAATTAAGACTTTCATCATGTAGATAATAAAACCAATACTATGCATATCATTACAACTAGTTTGTAAACATCACCATTTCATGCATATGGTACATATACATATACATATATAGAGAGAGATACTTGTGCAATGTATAGATAAAGTCTCATTCCATCACCTACACTAAGAATATCTCTAGATGTCCTAGTAAAGGTTCCTCATCTTACTTACATTGTTCATTTTACAGTGGTGTACTTCTTCTTAACCGACTTTAGACCATGTGAGCTAAACATGGGATCTAGTGTAGGAAAACGCCACACCAAAAAGAGGTGCTCTACTTGCCATGGTAGAACCATACATGATAGCTATCTATGTTGATCCACTAGCTTGAACCTACGAGGGCACAAAGTTAAAGAACTAGGAGGATTTTATTAGAAATCCTATTCATGTTAATTAATATTGGAGTTCCACCTCATTAGAACATATCTTAACCTACCTTTCTTTGTGGGAAGGGACATCACATTGGTGAAGCTACCTTCCTTTTGCGAAGGGAAACTTCTCATTGTCAAATTCAGTCAGTGCAAAGATAACTTTCCTTTTTGAAAAGCCTTTAAATCTTTATTAAACATTAGGGTATAAGATAGCCTTTAGGAAATTAACTCTTTATATAAAATTTACATATATCATACTATAATGATGTGAATGTCCATTCATCAAAACCTACTTTATTTGAGAATCCTTTCACATAATCATAACATAGTCTAATATAAAGTATGATTAGGGAAACCATTCAAGAGACTCTAATTGACTAGATTATAATTACCATGGTTCATTCATACATTCATATTACTACGTGTACATATATGAGGTAACCTTTAAGATAAAACATTTAGACAAAACATGTTCATACTTCATTATTCAAATCTTATTCATGCATCATAACCCATAAAGGTGAATATAAGAGTCATCCTTTCAATATAAATCTTATTATATTATACTCATAGTTTCATATAGAGTGTGTGCATGTACAAATCTTCTTTCATGATCACATAATGGTCACAACATTAATATTAAGTAAACAACCCTTGAAGGATCACAACACACATATACTATATCCAATAGAGTCATGAACTACTCACATATAGAGCATTAGAGACTACACACCACACACCCACATTACATCATATTAGAAAAGATAATATCAAACATTTGAATATAAGACTCCTAACATGCATATGACCACACATTCATATAAGGTTACATAGGTAGGGGACATTCTACAATAGTATTCATCACCATCAAACATGTAGACCATGCCTAACCCTAACAACATCAATCACATATAGTTGACATCATAAATACACCTTGATCATGATGATTGAATTGAAGACTACAAAATACCTTCATATGTGTAATCATCATCATAAAAATTCACATTACATCTATTGCTTTCAAGGCCATGATCACTAAATGTTGTGACACCACGAAAATTACTTAGGTGAAGCTAGATCCTAATATGTAATGTGGTATTCAGGTAGTATCTAGTGTTTTAGGTGATTTTTAAGTGAAATGTAAAGGGAGGACTAAGACACTTGACTACTAAGTAACCTATCTGCCTCATTTGTGGTTATGTGCCTATATGCGCGTTTCATTAGATTATGAGGTCCTTATATGATTTAGAATAGTTTTTATATGCAGTGTGCTGAGTTGCATGAAGTTTGGAGGTCAAACGTCCAACAACGTCCATGACATTCGAAAGGTATTCCTTATAACGACCCTATATGTCTTGACATGTTTCATCGAATTTTACGTGTTTGTTTTAGATGAAATTGATATGGAAGGTCCTAAATTTTTTTATGAATATATTAAGGTTTGAAACATACAGTCAAACATCCCCAAGGAATAACCAATGGTCCTTGAGGAAGGACCCATGTTGGTGGCAAAAACTCCCAAAGCAACCACACCTACGGATGGAATATAATGGTCAGTATCCTAGTCGACGCCCCGTAGGTGGAGGTCGTCGATGTGTACTTAGTGTAGGGATATTATTCTCCCATTTTCAAGGATCCGTCCCAAAAGAAGGCAAGCCAGGAAGGTCCATTTGTGGACAAACAATCCGTTTGTGGCCTAGTGTTGATGGGTCTGTTGTTCGCCTGTTTCGCTGTAAAATGAAGGGGTGAATTTACCCAACTTACAAATAATTTATTGCGACTATTTAGGGATATTTAGGTATTTTTAGTTCATATATAATTCCTAAACATGTAGATGAATTGATTCTTCCAAATAAAAACCCCAAAATTTCAAAGAAATATTATAGAACTTCATTGAAGCCAAAACTCAAGAAAGAGCTTGGATTGGATATTTGAGTTGTGATTCTTCATCGATTTCTTTATTTAGATTCATTGAGTTATGCATTTTAATCCTTGTAATTCTTTTCTTTAAGGAGCCATTCTTCGAAGTGATTTTCAAAGACTAAACAAAAGATGAGTTTTCTAAATTGAAATCTATCCATGAGTTCTTGAATTAAAGGTTTAAAATCGTTGAATATTAATCGAGTTGTTGTTAATTAGATGATTGTAGCATAATTAGACTATGAACCCATGGCATTGATGAACCCTAGTTTTTGACTACTATATGGGTTAATTCATAATATCTTAATGCTCATAAATTCTAGTGTAGTTTTCTATGGGCTATTGAATGATGTAATAATTTTATTGAATTTATGTAAAAGTTGTCTTGAATCGATAATTCTATATTGAATTTATATAGATTCATTTAATGTTATGGTTTTTATATTAAATTGATGTTCATGGCCATGTATAAGGGCTTTTGGTATTTAATTGGATGATTTAGCTATAGATTGAAGTGGTGAGAATGGATTGGTGGTAAGCTGACCTAATTCCCTTAATTCTATGTGAATTATTCTTGAACTATTTTGTGATCGGGGCTATGTGTTTTACTTGTAAATGATGTGGCCTCGTCGGCATTACTTTATGTAACGACCTGTTTAGTCGTTTTGAGCAACAGAGTCCATTTCTGGGAAAACTGGTTGGGACGACGGAAGTAGTGACGGACCGTCGTAGTCACGACGGCCCGTCATGGATGTTTCGTCCCATGACACTTAGAATTCTGAAATTGGGTACTGAAAATCGACTCTCTGTAAATTGTGACGGACCTGCAGGACGTGCCGTCACATCCACGATGAACCGTCGTGAGGTTCCGTTGCAAAACACTTCAACGTTTGAGAATTTGGTTCGAGAAACGAGTTTCTGACCGCCATGACGGACGTGCAGTACGGACCGTCACAGGCGTGACGGACCGTCACAGCGTCCGTGGTAACGACGGGATTCTGGGTAGGTGCGACGACCACCGTGACGGACCGTCGCAGGCACGATGGCCCGTCACATGTCACGCAAACCCAGACAGTTTAGGATTTCTCCACACGTTTTAAGGGTCGTTTTTGACTATTCTTTCCTTAATTATAAAGATTGAGGGGTAACATTAATAAGTCTAATTACTTAGGGGTTAAAAGGGGTAACCTTAAGTGAATTAGTGGGGTTTTATTGTCCTTTTTCACACTTAATTACATGATTAATTAGGGTAAAGGAAAGAGGGTTTGAATAAAACAAAAGAAAAGAACAGAAAGAGAAGGAGAAATCGATCGAGAGGAAGAAGTAACAAAGCTTGGGAGATTTCTTGTTGATTCCAATTCTTCGGTGGAGGTAGGTTATGGTTTTTATGTTACGATAATCGTAGTGAACTCTTGATAGTGTATGATATGTATTGATGATGTTGTAACCTGTCTATGTGCTTAAATTGTATGCTTGCATGATTATGATTATGAAATTGTGATGAATTAACAAGCATGATGAAGCTATTGAATCCCAAATCTTGAAAGAACCCTATTCGCTTGATATATTATATAATAAGATTGATGATGCCTTAATATGAAAGAAGGCTTGATAAATTATATAATGAGAATGAGGATGCCTTAGTGTAAAAGAAGGCTTGATGAATTAGGGGATCGGGTGCCACGTTCCGGTACCAGGATAGAATGAATATGAGGATCGGAGTGTCACGTTCCGACACCAGGATAGAATATGAGGATCGGGTGCCACGTTCCGGTACCAGGATAGAATGAATATGAGGATCGGAGTGTCACGTTCCGACACCAGGATAGAATATGAGGATCGGAGTGTCACGTTCCGACACCAGGATAGAATATGGATCGGGTGCCACGTTCCGGTACCAGGATAGAATGAATATGAGGATCGGAGTGTTACGTTCCGACACCAGGATAGAATTAGAGGAGCGGAGTATCACGTACCGACACAAGAGGAAGAAAGATAATGAATCTTGAAAGATAATGAATATACTCAATCTAATGAACTTAATTCCCAAATGAGTATGGTATTGAGGCTTGAGACCTCATGTGTGAACTTGACGGAAATTGTTAATGATAAGTACTTGTTGCTGCTACATGTTGAGTATTGTAGTTGATTTACATTATTATTGATATATATTGTTCCCTATTTTGAGTTAGCCGATGATATCTACTCAGTACGTGTGGTTGTACTGACCCCCTACTTTTATGTTTTCCTTTTTGTTTGTGTGTAATGCAGCAAACGTTCCGTCAACTTCGACTCAGCAGTAGATCAAGCCAGTCTTCACTCCATCGGAAATTCAGGGTGAGCTAATGCGTCTAGCTTGGACTGGGTCTTCTTCTTCAAGTCTTGATGCCTTGAACTTCCGGCATGGACTAGCTTTTTAGTTATATTTTGTTCTTAGACATTCCTAGTTTAGTAATTAGAGATAGATGTTCTTGTGATGATGACTTCCAGATTTTGGGAATATTAATAATAGTTTTGAGTTGTTTTATTAATGAGTTTAAGTCTTCCGCATTTCTTTCTGTTGATATTGTATTAAAATGTTAAGGGTTATATGGGTTGGTTCACTCACATAGGAGGGTAAATGTGGGTGCCAGTCGCGTCCCCGATTTGGGTCGTGACAGACTTGGTATCAGAGCATTAGGTTCATTGGTCTCATCACACAAGAACAGGTCTAGTAGAGTCTTAAAGAACGGTAGGGGGACGCCTTTACTTTTCTTTGAGAGGCTATAAGACTTTAGGAAAATTCCATTCATTCATTCTTTCTTTCGTGCTACTACTTGAGTCCAATTGGTATCTAGGTGATACAAATTGGTATCTGACCATCTTCATTCTATTTCGCAGATGGTTAGAACTAGAGCAACGACCGCACCAGCAGCGACAACGGAAAGACAGGAAACTACTGAGCCAGCCACTGGGGCTGTGGCTCGAGGAAGGGTAACAGCAAGAGGCCGTGGAAGAGGTCGTGGGAGGACGTCCTCTAGAGGGAGAGGACGAGCCCCTAGCCCATCTAATACTAGGGCGGTGACTCCTCCACCGACTGAGGATGTAGTAAGAGAGGGTGAGGAAGGGGAAACCGAACAGGGGCAGAATGAGGAAATGCCACCCCAACCTACCCCAGAGATGATCAACCAAGTACTTGCTTATCTTAGCGGGTTGTCCGATCAGGGTCAAGCACCTCCAATGGTTTCTGCACCACACCTCCGGTTTCAGAGATACGACATGCGGCTACTATGGCTCCCCGCATGGATGCACCATTGGGAATAGGCACATTTCCACGTCTGACTACTGGGCCTATTATGACAAACGATCAACATGAACTTTTTAGTAAGTTCTTGAAACTGAAACCTCCAGTCTTCAAGGGTGCAGAATCTGAAGATGCTTATGATTTTCTGGTTGATTGTCATGAGCTACTACACAAGATGGGGATAGTAGAGAGGATTGGTGTCGAGTTCGTGAGTTATCAGTTCCAAGGTAACGCCAAAATGTGGTGGCGTTCACATGTTGAGTGTCAACCAACAGAGGCACCACCTATGACTTGGGAATCATTCTCTAGTTGTTCATGGAGAAGTATATCCCAAGGACTTTGAGAGATAGGAAGAGGGATGAGTTCTTGAGTCTTGAACAGGGAAGGATGACAGTAAACGCGTATGAGGCTAAATTTCGCGCACTATCCAGATATGCCACCCAACTTTGTTTCAGTCCACAAGAACGGATCCGCCGTTTTGTGAAGGGGTTGAGGTCAGAATTGCGGATTTCAGCCTTACAGATAGCGGCAATGGCAACATCCTTCCAAGAGGTGGTAGACTTTGTGATTGAGGTGGAAGGAGTGAAACCAGATGACTTCACCACGACATCGACATCAAAGAGGTTCCGAAGGGGAGGTGAGTATAATGGTTCTTATTCTAGAGGACAGAACTCCGGAGGTCACTCAAATCGACCAATACAGTCTTCACTACAGACTGTAGTTGGGGGTCCACCTCAGAACGGTCAACACTTCTCTGAGAGGCCGACGCGTGAACCCAGAGAATGTTATGGGTGTGGAGAGATTGGGCACATTAAGAGGTACTGTCCAAACCAGAGTTACAGACCCCAATGGCTAGAGGAAGAGGTGGTAATGGTAGAGGTCGTTATTCTGGAGGGCGTGGTGGCCGAGGTAATGGTGGTCACCAAAACGGCAGGGGAGAGGTGAAGGCAAAACGGAGCCACTACTACACAACATGGTAGGGGCAACGGACAGACGAATAATGGGGCCCATTGTTATGCTTTCCCTGGGAGATCTGAAGCGGAGGCGTCTGATGCTGTTATCACAGGTAATCTTTTGGTTTGTGATTGCATGGCATCTGTGTTATTTGACCCTGGCTCCACGTTTTCTTATGTATCTTCATCATTTGCTAACGGTCTAAATTTACATTGTGAATTACTTGACATGCCTATTCGTGTTTCTACTCCGGTGGGTGAGTCTGATAGTCGAAAAAGTGTATAGGTCTTGTTTGGTGAATTTTGTGGGGAGCAACACTTATGTAGATTTGGTTATTTTAGAAATGGGTGACTTTGATGTAATTCTGGGTATGACTTGGCTTTCTCCAAACTTTGCGATTTTGGATTGTAATGCTAAAACAGTGACGTTAGCCAAGCCTGGGGCAGATCAGTTAGTATGGGAGGGTGACTACACTCCCAATCCGGTGCGTATCATCTCCTTTATTCGTGCTCAGAAGATGGTTAGTAAGGGTTGTCTAGCTTTCTTGGCACATCTTAAGGATGACACTACTCAAGTACCATCGATTGAGTCAGTTTCGGTAGTCTGTGAGTTTTTGGATGTGTTCCCTGCAGATCTTCCGGTATGCCACCAGATAGGGATATAGACTTCTGCATTGATTTGGAACCCGGTACTCGCCCCATTTCTATACCCCCGTATAGAATGGCTCCCGCGGAGTTAAGAGAATTAAAGGCTCAACTTCAAGAGTTGTTGAGCAAAGGCTTCATTAGACCAAGTGCATCTCCTTGGGGTGCTCCGGTTTTGTTTTGTGAAGAAGAAAGATGGGAGTTCCGAATGTGCATAGATTACCGACAGTTGAACAAGGTAACTATTAAGAACAAGTACCCCATTCCTCGCATTGATGACTTGTTCGATCAGTTACAAGGTGCTTGTGTCTTCTCTAAAATTGACTTGAGGTCCGGTTATCACCAACTGAAAATACGAGCAACGGATGTGCCAAAGACTGCTTTTCGAACTAGGTATGGGCATTATGAGTTTGTGGTAATGTCGTTTGGTCTTACTAATGCCCCTGCTGCCTTCATGAGCTTGATGAACGGGATTTTCAAGCCATATTTGGATCTCTTTGTGATTGTGTTTATTGATGATATACTGATATACTCCAAAAGTAAGAAAGAACATGAGGAGCATTTGAAATTGGTGTTAGAGTTTGAGAAAGAAAAAGCTTTATGCGAAATTCTCCAAGTGTGAGTTTTGGCTAGATTCAGTGTCCTTCTTGGGGCACGTGGTTTCTAAGGATGGGTGATGTGGTAGATCCATCTAAGATTGAGACGGTAAAGAATTGGGTAAGACCTACAAACGTGTCAGAAATAAGGAGTTTTGTGGGGTTAGCTAGCTACTACCGCCGATTCGTCAAGGGATTCTCTTCCATTGCTTCCCAATTGACGAACTTGACTAAGCAGAATGTTCCATTTGTATGGTCAGATGAATGTGAGGAAAGCTTTCAGAAGCTTAAGACTTTGTTGACTACCGCGCCTATCCTCACCTTGCCGGTAGAGGGCAAAAACTTCATTGTTTATTGTGATGCATCCTATTCTGGGTTGGGTGCAGTGCTAATGCAAGAGAAGAATGTGATTGCATATGCTTCGAGGCAATTAAAATGCATGAACGTAACTATCCGACCCATGATTTGGAGTTGGCCGCGCGTAGTATTTGCACTAAAGCAATGGAGACACTATTTGTATGGGGTTAAGTGTGAAGTCTATACGGACCATCGTAGCCTACAGTATGTCTTCACTCAGAAGGACTTGAACTTGAGACAGAGGAGATGGATGGAACTACTAAAGGACTACGACATCACTATCTTGTATCATCCGGGGAAGGCGAATGTTGTGGCAGATGCCTTGAGTAGAAAGGCCGGAAGCATGGGAAGTCTAGCTCATTTGCAAGCTCTAGACGCCCATTGGCTAGAGAAGTGCAGATTTTGGCTAATGACCTTATGAGGTTAGAAATAAATGAGAAGGGAGGATTGTTAGGTTGTGTAGAGGCAAAATCCTCTTTCCTTGATCAGATTAAGGGGAAACAGTTTGACGATGAGAAACTAAGGCGAATTCGAGATAAGTGTTGCAAGGAGAGGCTAAGGAAGCAATAATCGATGGGGAAGGTGTTTTGAGGATTAAGGGAAGAGTATGTGTACCCCGCATCGATGATTTGATCACCACTATTCTGACAGAGGCCCATAGTTCCGGATATATTCTATACATCCTGGTGCAACCAAGATGTATCGCGACCTAAAGCAACACTTCTGGTGGAGTAGAATGAAGCGAGATATTGTTGAGTTTGTTGCCAAGTGTCCAAATTGTCAACAAGTAAAGTATGAACACCAGAGGCCGGAGGAACACTTCAGAGGATGCCCATTCCTGAATGGAAGTGGGAGAGAATCGCGATGGACTTCGTGGTTGGTCTTCCAAAGACATTGGGTAAGTATGACTCCATTTGGGTGATTGTTGATAGGTTAACTAAGTCCGCTCACTTCATTCCTGTCAAGGTGACCTACAATGCAGAGAAGTTAGCCAAGATCTACATCTCAGAGATCGTTCGGTTGCATGGAGTTCCACTCTCCATTATATCAGATAGAGGTACGCAGTTTACTTCTAAGTTTTGGAGAACGTTGCATGCTGAATTAGGTACTAGGTTAGACCTTAGTACTGCATTTCATCCTCAGACAGATGGTCAGTCTGAGCGAACAATTCAAGTTTTGGAGGATATGCTTCGCGCCTGTGTGATAGAGTTTAGTGGCCATTGGGATAGCTTTTTACCTTTGGCAGAGTTTTCATACAATAATAGCTATCACTCCAGTATTGACATGGCTCCATTCGAAGCATTGTATGGGAGGAGGTGTAGATCTCCCATTGGTTGGTTTGATGCCTTTGAAGTTAGACCTTGGGGGACTGATCTGTTGAGAGATTCTATGGAGAAGGTGAAAGCTATTCAAGAAAAGCTTTTGGCGGCTCAAAGTAGACAAAAGGAGTATGCAGACCGAAAGGTTAGAGACTTGGAGTTCATGGAAGGTGAACAAGTCTTGTTGAAGGTTTCGCCCATGAAAGGGGTGATGCGGTTTGGAAAAAGAGGTAAGTTAAGCCCAAGGTATATTGGACCATTTGAAGTGCTTAAGAGAATAGGGGAGGTGGCTTATGAATTAGCCTTGCCCCCAGGGCTGTCCGGAGTGCATCCGGTGTTTCATGTATCCATGTTGAAGAGATACCACGGAGATGGAAACTACATTATCCGCTGGGATTCAGTTTTGTTGGATGAGAACTTGACTTATGAAGAGGAACCGGTTGCTATATTAGATAGAGAAGTTCGCAAACTGAGGTCGAGGGAGATTGCATCCATCAAAGTGCAATGGAAGAATCGACCGGTTGAAGAGGCTACTTGGGAGAAGGAGGCAGATATGCAAGAAAAATACCCACATCTGTTTACAGATTCAGGTACTCCTTTTCGCCATTCTTTTTCTTCTTTTGATCGTTCGGGGACGAACGATGGGTAAATTGGTATCTATTGTAACGACCTGTTTAGTCGTTTTGAGCAACAGAGTCCATTTCTGGGAAAACTGGTTGGGACGACGGAAGTAGTGACGGACCGTCGTAGTCACGACGGCCCGTCATGGATGTTTCGTCCCATGACACTTAGAATTCTGAAATTGGGTACTGAAAATCGACTCTCTGTAAATTGTGACGGACCTGCAGGACGTGCCGTCACATCCACGACGAACCGTCGTGAGGTTCCGTTGCAAAACACTTCAACGTTTGAGAATTTGGTTCAAGAAACGAGTTTCTGACCGCCATGACGGACGTGCAGGACGGACCGTCACAGGCGTGACGGACCGTCACAGCGTCCGTGGTAACGACGGGATTCTGGGTAGGTGCGACGACCACCGTGACGGACCGTCGCAGGCACGACGGCCCGTCACAGGTCACGCAGTCCCAGACAGTTTAGGATTTCTCCACACGTTTTAAGGGTCGTTTTTGACTATTCTTTCCTTAATTATAAAGATTGAGGGGTAACATTAATAAGTCTAATTACTTAGGGGTTAAAAGGGGTAACCTTAAGTGAATTAGTGGGGTTTTATTGTCCTTTTTCACATTTAATTACATGATTAATTAGGGGAAAGGGAAAGAGGGTTTGAATAAAACAAAAGAAAAGAACAGAAAGAGAAGGAGAAATCGATCGAGAGGAAGAGAAGTAACAAAGCTTGGGAGATTTCTTGTTGATTCCAATTCTTCGGTGGAGGTAGGTTATGGTTTTTATGTTACGATAATCGTAGTGAACTCTTGATAGTGTATGATATGTATTGATGATGTTGTAAACCTGTCTATGTGCTTAAATTGTATGCTTGCATGATTATGATTATGAAATTGTGATGAATTAACAAGCATGATGAAGCTATTGAATCCCAAATCTTGAAAGAACCCTAATTCGCTTGATATATTATATAATAAGATTGATGATGCCTTAATATGAAAGAAGGCTTGATAAATTATATAATGAGAATGAGGATGCCTTAGTGTAAAAGAAGGCTTGATGAATTAGGGGATCGGGTGCCACGTTCCGGTACCAGGATAGAATGAATAGAGGATCGGAGTGTCACGTTCCGACACCAGGATAGAATATGAGGATCGGGTGCCACGTTCCGGTACCAGGATAGAATGAATATGAGGATCGGAGTGTCACGTCCCGACACCAGGATAGATAGATATGAGGATCGGAGTGTCACGTTCCGACACCAGGATAGAATATGGATCGGGTGCCACGTTCCGGTACCAGGATAGTGAATATGAGGATCGGAGTGTTACGTTCCGACACCAGGATAGAATTAGAGGAGCGGAGTGTCACGTACCGACACAAGAGGAAGAAAGATAATGAATCTTGAAAGATAATGAATATACTCAATCTAATGAACTTAATTTCCAAATGAGTATGGTATTGAGGCTTGAGACCTCATGTGTGAACTTGACGGAAATTGTTAATGATAAGTACTTGTTGCTGCTACATGTTGAGTATTGTAGTTGATTTACATTATTATTGATATATATTGTTCCCTATTTTGAGTTAGCCGATGATATCTACTCAGTACGTGTGTGTTGTACTGACCCCCTACTTTTATGTTTTCCTTTTTGTTATTTGTGTAATGCAGCAAACGTTCCGTCAACTTCGACTCAGCAGCAGAGATCAAGCCAGTCTTCACTCCATCGGAAATTCAGGGTGAGCTAATGCGTCTAGCTTGGACTGGGTCTTCTTCTTCAAGTCTTGATGCCTTGAACTTCCGGCATGGACTAGCTTTTTAGTTATATTTTGTTCTTAGACATTCCTAGTTTAGTAATTAGAGATAGATGTTCTTGTGATGATGACTTCCAGATTTTGGGAATATTAATAATAGTTTTGAGTTGTTTTATTAATGAGTTTAAGTCTTCCGCATTTCTTTCTGTTGATATTGTATTAAAATGTTAAGGGTTATATGGGTTGGTTCGCTCACATAGGAGGGTAAATGTGGGTGCCAGTCGCGTCCCCGATTTGGGTCGTGACACTTTATGATTAATCTAGATATGAAAGATGATGGAAGCCTTAGGTAGTCATAACGATAAGTTAAGTAATCTTCAAAAGGTCAAGCATGTACATTATATTTTTCATTTACTTGAGTATGTCTTTTGATAACCTTTGGGAGGATAATGTTATATTACATGTACATTGTTGTATTAAGTGCGAATGATTATATATCAGGTATCCTAATAGATATTTTAAGTGTGTGTGAAGGAATTGCATGGGCGGTCTCTTCACAACTCACTAAAGTGAACCTTAGAATAATCTTTGGTAAGAGGATCTCATCTGTATGTGTTTGGAGTATTGTAAGTGTGTGTATCTCATTATAGGTGGTATTAAGGATCATTTAAGTGTGCCTAGAGAAGGTGTATGGGGGGTCTCTCTTTGTCTTACTTAAGTAAGTCTTAGGATAACTTTTGGTGGAAGAATTACATGCTAGAAAGTGTCCAATGTGAAGTTGAGGAACTTCATTGTAACAGTGAAGGATATCACTGTCATAGTTATATGGGTTATTGTAAAGTTTTCTTTAAAATATGTTAAATTGCTTAAGTGTTATCTTATGTGTTTCTAAGGTGTTGAATGTTGTTCTTGTTCTTATACTATGATGTTTTAATTCAAAAGAGCATTTTTCTATTAAATGTTTGTTTTCATTATTTTATGCATTATGTCATACTTAGTACAAGTGTTTGTACTAATTCCACATACTTTGTTATATCTAAAGGTGTAGGTCGAAGGTAAGACGGATAATGAAGGAAGGCTTGGATTCTAGTTATCGTTCAATAAAATTTGAAGTATGTCCGCACTTGACTCGAGGGAATCTATGTCTTTTATTTCAAAGCATTGTAGTAGACAAGTATTTCTATATTTGTATCGTATAGTCCATGTCCCAAGTATTCATGAGTCTAAAAATGGTATATGTTGAGACTTACAGTTTTATATGATATTTATATGAAAAGATGTTTGAGATATTTCGTGTGAAAAGTTTTAATTTCGTACCACTTTTCATATTTGTATATGTGATGAATGATACGACATGATTTTTACAAGACCTCCGAGAGGTGAAGTACGCCAGTTGCACTCCCAGAGCGCCAAATCTTCTAGGTTGTGCTCTCGGCATGTGACATATGTATAGATAGAAAAGGCTGTGAACATCACCACCATAAGTGGATGATACAATAAAACAATCCAATACTTGCAGGCTACAAATTAGGTAAACTTACCAATACTCAAAGGCATGATAACCATATTCCAATTCTCAAAAATTCATAATCAATTGATATAGATTGACTTAGGATTAAAAAATACACTACAATCTAGTCACAATTGAATCATCATGTAATGAAGATGAAAAGACACACATTATAGTCTAAATTGAGATATTAAGGAGAACATGGTTTCTTCATTAAATTTGATTGAAATACATCCTGAAAAGTTTTTTTTTATCATAAATCCATTAGTATAATTACTTTGAAAATCAATTTGACTATCAACCCATGGTTACATGAAAAGACAGATTTTGATCATAAAATCACATTGGAAAAACTTTAAAAGAACTCCATAGATGAAAGGTTAACTAAGGCGGGTTACCATACTTTAATATAATGAAAGTCCACACAATTTTAGAAGAAAGCATCTCAAAATCCATATTTAGCTTGATCTTGAGTTTTCCTTCCAATGGAGTGTTGAGAGAATTTGGAAGAGAAGAGAGTTTTGGATTTTGGATTTCTCAATGAGTATTTGTGGTGTTACTTTCAAAAGGGGTTAAATATGACTTAAAATCGTTATTAACCAACTCCCAAACTTCCCAAAATACCCCATACTTATTTGGACTTTTAGACATGTCCAACTTTACATTTAGATGACACAACTGAATCTTGGACATGGCTGCACATCGCATAGGCAAGCTCCAAATTTTTGCCTCACCAAATATTAAAGGAAGTGAACCTCGTGACAGTTTTACAACGTGGGCCCATGTAGAGTGTCAGGAGCGTGACACGAACTGAACTCCACATTCTTTTTCTGCATGCTGCCTTTGAAGCTTCTTTGCCAAGGCTTTGGGTCCTCTTCAAGGACCCTTAGTGTGGTCCTTGGGGAGTTGTACCTGAATGATTTGACCCTTAACATGTATATTAAGACACTAGGGAAACCTTTAATTTTTTTGGACTCCAAAAAAAAATACAAAAGATTATTTTCCAGACGTCTTGGTTATCCTTTGACGTTTGACCTCAAACCTCTTCAAACCAACTATTAAAAGTTGTTTCTTATTTCATAAAAAAGTTATAAGCTCTTAAAGCACATGTGAGGCTCTAGTTAATCCTAGACATTTTGGATGGTCATAAAAGTATATCATCAAGCTCATATCATATCATTTATTGGTTATATAATTTGTTTAGTTATGCTTAATTTTTGTCTACACTCTATCTTGCGTGCTTAGTACCTTTAAAGTACTGAGGCATACCCTACGCTATGTCTTCTTGTGATAACAGAAGCATAGATTAGTTCTCAATCTCAAATGAATACCATAATTGGTTAGTCCATATTCTTCAAAGACAATATACATGTTTCTCTAGTAGTCTTTCCATTTAATTTTCAATAGTTGCTAAAGTTAGATAAGGGCATGTCCCGTCTAGTAAGTTAGAGGTTTACTTCAAACGTAGTTAGTTTCAACTTAGTATTTTGAGCTTCACTTTTAATTTGTTGTTCAACTCTAAGTTTTATATTTCTAAATAGGTATGGGTATTCCCCATCATTTAAGTTTACATAATAAATTATTTTCCGTAAAGTATTCTCCTTCAATTTATTTTGTATGCTTATGATATGTCAGCTAAGGGTTAGCTTGGGGTCACTCTTGATCCTTGGTTCTCTATCGGTGTGCAGGGGTAACCTTCGGGCGTGATAAGTACTATAACAAGTCTATGTTATCAACAGCATATTAAAGCCTATTTATGTAGCAACTCTATGTTATCAACTCCACATTCAAGTCTAGGACTATAACAACTTTAAGGAATTTGAGATAATGAATTAACGTAGTAATTTCATACCTTCTTATCATATTGAGCAATAAATGTTTTATGTCTTACTATAAAGATACACAAACAATAAACAAAGAAACATTTTGGTACTCTCCACACTTCTAACCTTATCCATATTAAATAAGCATAAAACGATTTTCACAATGACGGTAATCTAAACTCTAATATAAAATAATACTAAGATACTATCGACATTGTTATCAAAACCAAAAAAGAATCTCTAAAAGAAATTGGATTGAAAAGATCATAAGAACGAATAACTTATAAAATGTTATGTGTAAATATGCTTTACATATGGAGATTTCACTATCCATTAACGATATATCATGAGTTCGTAGGATTGAATGCACTTTGAAACATTTTCACATCTATGTCATAATTTAGATATCATAGAATTGGAAATTCTTGATTTCATGAAGTAAGATTTCGATCGTTATGCTAAATTATTTGCTTTATGTGATAAGAATTTAACATAGTAATGAATCTTTGTGAAGTGCAAGAACATAGTTCATAGGTATAATGTTGATATTAAAGATGGAAACAGTGGCACACTTGAAATGCGATAAATAAGCTAGAGCACGAAGCATCATAACTCGCCCATAACACATCATCTTATTATATCCCCTTATGTCTAAAGTCGTCATTTTATGTCTCTGAAACAATTTCATAATTTGTAAAATACTCTACATTCACTTTACCTAAGAGTATAGACTCAGACTAAAAGCACATAAAAAATTATAAGCTTAGATTCTCACGCGATGATATACTATGCTATCTTGGGTAGACATATCTTTCCCTAAGGCTTCCACAACTTAATATCTTATGTACGGAGAATTTATATTATCTAGTTGAATATAAACATACATTCCAAGCCTATAAGCATAAACTATTCGACATGTTACTATCCACTCGCTACCTATACTTGATTAATCATAAAACAATGGAATACTATAACTCTCTTTTTGATAGTAACATAAGATCTACACACTTATTACGTCTTAGTAAACACACAAGGAAATGTTACCACATGACTAAAAAATGAGGGCATAATGGCAACTACATACTTTACTCAATTAATATCCCCACTGATATAAGGTTAGTATACTTCTATCTAACTCTTGAAATTTCTATAATTTATAACTCCTAACGACACTATCTTTCAAGTGACAACACTACCCCAAGCATTCTAAAACATATTGTTCGTTTAAAGATATCATCTATGGGAAGGTTCCAAAAAGGGTTGTGACCATAACATATTTTTGCACTATTCACAGTGCATATGAATAAGATGGCATTCTTATTGATAAAATAAGGTTAATCATACGATAAATTCTATTAAAAAAATGTTATTCAATCTCTTTACTTCATGATTATTTTATGTAAGAGTAACTCATCAACAAAGACTTGAGCTTTACTATTCCTACCACTACAAAGAAAGGCATAGTAAGTGAATT
Source organism: Solanum peruvianum (assembly GCA_027705065.1). Lineage (NCBI taxonomy): Eukaryota > Viridiplantae > Streptophyta > Magnoliopsida > Solanales > Solanaceae > Solanum > Solanum peruvianum. The sequence continues at coordinate 36,856,183 of JAKWJD010001763.1, read as the reverse complement.
TAATGAAACACACGCGTTTGTTTACATTTCTTAAGGAACATCTGTATTACATAATCTAGAATATGAAGGAAGGGAAAAAAATTCCTAAATACCATGTAGTCTCATAAAGAAAATTACACATGTATCCGTACCATTACACAAGAAGCTTCTAGACAGGACTTCACAGATAAGGCAGGTTACGTGATTAGAAAGTTTATTACGACCCAAGACTAACCTTAGTTGATAGAGAATGCTTAGAGTCACAAGTTACCCCATAACTCTTGATAGCGACACATTCATAATCAACTACAATGAACATGTAAAAGAATTTCAAATGTCTGAGTGAAGAATAAATTACTGAATAGCGGTTCGATATATTTTTGACCAAACATGTGTATACAATATTTGTAATGTGAAATGAGACATATTTCAAGTAGAGTGAACACACCAATTCTAAATAATTATCTATCAAGCCTCTACTAAAATAAGATAACTCATCACCTTATAACTGGAAGATATGATATAACTAACTATAATCTTGTTAGTAAGAACCAAATTCTACATCACTTGATTTTTTTTTTAGAAAAGAGGTATGTGTATTAATAGTTTGAATGCTCTAAGTGTGAGATATGTGCATGATAATTTGTAAAGATGTAAATGATGAATCTAAGATGCTAGGATGAATAAAAAAACTCAAATAATTTAATGTATAGTCATATAAATATTCCGAAAATCATATTGTAAGCTAATATTATACTTGATTTGGAAGACATAAAAGACATTGAATAAAATATTATTCTTTTGTGGGATATTTAAAATTAAACGACATAGACCATGTGTGCTATAACATGAAATGTGGTGTTTTATTCTAACACCAAAAAAAGATGTCAATCTTACCAAGGTAAAACCATAAACTTTTAGATTAGGTTGATTAATTAGCTATGTCAATTAAGACAAATTCTAAAGAGGCACATCACTAAGGACAAATATATTGCTACTAGTGGCCCAACCTCTACTAAGCGGAGATCCTTCATCACAATATCCTCCCACTGCTAAATAAAATTCAAACAAAATAATCATATTCATGAAAAAAATTATCATTCTTTGAAAACAACAATTAAGTTCATAATTCAATCATACGACATCATATAGTAACTCCACAAATTAAAATTCATACATGTCAGAAAATCATTAAGAAAATCGTGATTTATTAATACCTGAGATAACCTTTTTAAATTTCATGTATATGTTAGAAAATCATTCACAATATCATTGATGCTAATCTAAAAAGCATTCATAATTCATAAATAATTATTTGTAAATGATGAAAAGTTTTGACAAATCTTCATTGTTAGAATAAGTGTTTTCATCGTAAATTCATCAACATATTGAAGTATGTATAATGAATGGGTCCATATGAAATCTATTGAGAAATTATAATTGAATCAAATAATACACAATAAGATTTAAAGTAAAAAAATTTAATCATCAAATAGGGACTATACCGATTTTGATTAAATTAATTTGACGTAAATTATATAATATTGAAATTCATTTAAAATTATTCAATTTAAATTACATATAATATTACTTTCTTGATATAATTCTTCAAAATAATTTACTTAAAAGAAAATATACTTTCTTAGAATCTTTCTCAGAAGTATTCCTTAAAATATTGAACATACTTTATTTGCGAATTTAATGGATACGAAATACTACAATAAGATTTAAATAACATTAATTATAAATGTTACCATACTACAATAAGGTTTAAATAATATTATTATAAAGGTTTCCATGTGGTGTAAGAGCATGAACCATAAGTAAAAGAACATTAATGACATAAAATACCATAATTTTTTTATCATAATAATCAAGAATCAATTATACAATATAAAGAGAATTTGAAATCATAGCATCTTTCATAAAACCCCTAGTTTTGAACATAGAAACAAATATTATAGTAGGGCGTGAATAAGAAAATATTTGGCATTTTAGTAATCTTACATACTTGAAATTCTCCATTAATCTTGATGAACAATGATCAATAAATCACTCTTGAGATTCTTGAAGTAGTTTTTTGAAAATTCGATGGGCAAGGGTTAAGATTTATATTAATAAGAAAGAATTTAAATTGCAAAGATTGGAATCCTTGGAGAAAAATTTACCTTGAAGAAGAATTTTGAAGTAGAGTTGATCGAACTTTGATTTTAGAAGAATCTGGAAAAGTATTTGTAAGAATATTTTTTTGAAGAGTTATGCTTCGATTTTCCTATAATTTTTGTGTCACATCCGGGTTTACCCCCTAGATGTAACCAGTGTCTTCGTCATTTCCAAGGACTAAGACTAGCCTCTTAGTCTCATGTCATTACATTCATAGGTTAAAAATGCGGAAAAATTTAAAACATTCATTATAACTACTTGGAGTTTTACATATACCTCTACATACACATAATATATAGTCGTATCTAGTAAACATAGACCCTTCGTATAGAAAGGTTACATAGCCTTCTAATTTTATTGCACATATATATATATAAAATATAAAATTAGTTTCAACGATTGTCGTATCTTATATCATCTAACAATTATCACAATATGGGCATAGCCCTTATATCAATCTAACAATATCACATATAGGTCATACAAATTATGTATGTCTATATAAGGGGCATTTGCCTTCATAAATAAAATATCCTTCATCCAACAATCTTCTCTCTACTCTAAAATTGCAAATCCGCTTCCACCCCCCCCCACACACATTGGCATAAAATGCCCCTTATATAGACATACATAATGACCTTTCATCCTTGCTAAAGGACGATTGGCCTTTACTATTTACACAGTTACTTGACTCTTACTATTTACACAGTAACTTGACTCTTACTATTCATGATTACTATTCATGAATAGGACACTAACACTATTTAGTTTTAGAATTTTTTACAAAAAACAAAATAAACTTTGGTCAAATGGCCGACATAATATTACAATACTTTTTACATATGGCTGATATTCAGCCGACACAAAACGACAAACATAATAAAGACATATCTTTCTTTATCTCATACGAATCGTCTTTGCTTTATCTCTTTATCCTAAATCAACTATTGGTATTACGTTATCTTCTCCATTACACTTGGAGCATCTATGATCTGGGTATTTATTGCTGATAAGTTTACAATATCTTACTAATAACTCTTCTGAAATAAATCATTTTTTCAAGGCTCTTGTAGTTGGTTGATCTTCTGGCTTTAGCAATGACAAAATCCACCGCTGGACTTCATCCATATCTGATTTCCTTATCTCTTTGGAATTAGAATAAATCATTACTTGATCTCGTGCATAATAACTCCAAATAGCATTGCCATTCAAATAATTATTGGCTAACTCTTGTATAATTGTTGCTATTCCAATTATTCTTTTATTCGTATAAAATCTCAGTATCTCTATCTTTGGTATCTCAGCTTGTTTTTCTATCTCTTCTGGTATAATCATATCTCTAGTCAGGCCTATCTTTATAACTTGTATTGGCGACTTTATCTCCTCGTATCATATTTCTACTGGTGCTGTATAGAATTTTATAAAAAATAGGTTTCCTTTAGTAATTCTTTTATATTTCATAAATGCTTTATGTAATTCTGGTATTCCAATTATTTCTTCTCCGTCTTATGTATATACTGTATTTAGTAGTCCATAGCTATAACATGTTTTAACTAAATTTGGACTAGTTTTGGGTTGTGCTATAAGTCTTTTATATCCTTGTAACTTCTGGGTTATATAGTCTCCTTCGGGATTTTTTGTTTGTGTAGATCTTGGGTTCAGGTTTTTAATATGTCTGAATTTTGTATATGTTTTCAATGTAGGACTGCGTATATAGTTGTATCTTTTTTGTCGTTCTGTAGGCTAACTGCATATGTAGATGTTTGTGGTTCTACGGGTATTTGTATTTGTGGTTTTTGGATAAATGGTTTACGAATAGCTTGTTCAAATTCATATTTTTTGGTTTCTCACTATCTTTTTTTCTTGTACCTGCAGCTGTATTTAAACAAACTCTGTTATGGGTTTTTTGGAGTTTCCCAACTTCTCCTTCTAGCTCTGGCTGTTTTTCGTCTGCCGAACGACGTAGCTCCGCATGTTTATAGTCATGCTGCTGACTTGTAGATTCTACATTTTCTTCTAGCTTTTGAATTCTCAAGCCCATACTATCCACTTTTGTACAAAGTGTAGTTAGGGTTTTGAGTATGTTTTCCATAAGATTATCTTGTCCTGGCTGTGTAACTCTGTCTTGATAAGTAGTCTGCAATCATATTTTTGTCAGTTTTTATTATCTCAATTGTGAATGTAAAATTTAATATATTTAATGCTAGTCTCCTTATTTCTTTTGTTGTAACTGAATCATCTAATTTTTTTGTTATCCACCATTTTACCTGTGTATTATCTGTTCTTACAATAAATTTATTGTAAACAATATATGGTTCAAATGCTAATAAACATTTATATAATGCGAATAATTCTTTTCTATTTATTTCCCATTTTATTTGTGCTTCTGTATAAGATCCTGAATAATATCTACAATGGTGTTCTATTTTTTCTTTTTCATATTTGTATTTTAAAACTCCTCCGTAACTATGATCACTCGAATCTGTTTCAACAATATAAGTAAATGTTTTATTCTCATCAGGAAAATATAGTTTTGGTAATTTTTTACATAAATTCTTAATATTTCTTATATGTTCTTTATCTTTATTATCAAAATAGTATTCTACATCTTTTTTAAGTTTTTTATGTAATGGTTTTAGATGTTCTGCTAATTTTGGTATGTATTCTCTTACCTGATTTACTAATCCTTGAAAGGATTGTAATTTCTTTTTTGTATCTATGTTTTCATCAATAGTAATTATTTTTTGTACTATATGAGTTTGCATTTTTATTCCATTTTTATCTATTTGTATTCCTAGAAATTCAATTTGTGATTTCATAATTTCTGCTTTTCTTTTACTCAAACTTATACCTGTATTTTTTACTATATGTATAAATTTTTCCAATAATCTTATATGTTCATCCTGTGTTCTAGAATATAACAATATGTCATCTATATATACGATACAGTTTTCTAGCTGGTTAAAACAGTTATCCATAAAATATTGGAATCTACCTGGTGCATTTTTATATCCAAAAGGTAAAACATTCCATTCATAGAAACCTTGCGGTACTGTGAATGCTGTTAATTGTTTAGATTCTTCTTCTAATTTTAGGTGGTAAAATCCTGATTTACAGTCAAATTTGCTAAGATAATTATATCCTTGTATTTGTGTCACGACCCAATTCGTGGACGCGACTGGCACCCACATTTACCCTCCTATGTGAGCGAACCAACCCATCTAAACCTTAACATTTTAATACAATATCATCAAAGTAATGCGGAAGACTTAAACTCATTAATAAAAACAACTCAAAACTATTATTAATATTATCCCCAAAATCTGGAAGTCATCATCACAAGAACATCTATGGTCAAATTACTAAACTAAAACTGTCTAAGAACAAAATAACTAAAAAGCTAGTCCATGCCGGAAGTTCAAGGCATCAAGACTTGAAGAAGGAGACCCAGTCCAAGCTAGACGCATTAGCTCACCCTGAATTTCCGATGGAGTGAAGACTGGCTTGATCTACTGCTGAGTCGAAGTTGACGGAACGTTTGCTGCATAACACAAATAAACAAAGAGGAAAACAATAAAGTAGGGGGTCAGTACAACCACACGTACTGAGTAGATATCATCGGCCAACTCAAAATAGAAGAGAATACATATCAAGTAATATTATAAATCAAGTAATATTATAAATCAACTATAAACTCAACATGTAGCAACAACAAGTATTATAATCGTCAATAAATACCATCAAGTTCATCCATGAGGGCTCAAGCCTCAATACCACACTCATTTGGGAAATAAGTTCATTATGTTGAGTATATTATCATCTTTCAAGATTCATTATCTTTCTTCCTCTTGTGTCGGTACGTGACACTCCGATCCCCTACCACTATGTGTCGGAACGTGACACTCTGATCCCCTATATGTGTCGGAACGTGATACTCCGATCCCCTATATGTGTCGGAACGTGACACTCCGATCCCCTATATGTGTCGGTACGTGACACTCCGATCCCCTATATCTACGTGTCGGTTCGTGACACCCGTCCCACTAATACTATGTGTCGGAACGTGACACTCCGATTCACTAATACTATGTGTCGGAACGTGACACTCCGATCCACTAATTCTATGTGTCGGAACGTGACACTCCGATCCACTAATCTCATTATATCCGTTCATCAAGCCTTCTCTAAACCAAGGCATCATCAATCCCAATCACTTTAATTCATCAAGCCTTCTTTTATACCAAGGCATTATCATTAATAAGTAGATTAAAGTTTCTTTCAAGATTTGGGATTCAACAGCTTCATCATGCTTGTTTATCAAAATCACATAATCATATTCATACAAGCATAAAATTAAGCATATAGACAGGTTTACAATATCATCAATACATATCATTCCCTATCAAGAGTTCACTATGATTTACGTAAAATAAACCATAACCTACCTCCACCGAAGAATGGAAATCAACAAGAAATTCCCAAGCTTGTTTTCTTATGTTCAAACCCTCTTTCTTTTACCCTAATTAATCATATAATTAAGTGTGAAAAAGGACAATAAACCCCACTAATTAACTTAAGGTTACCCCTTTTAACCCCTAAGTAATTAGACTTATTAATGTTAACCCTCAATCTTTATAATTAAGGAAAGAATAGTCAAAAACGACCCTTAAAACGTGTGGAGAAATCCTAAACTGCCTGGGACTGCGCAACCTGTCACGGGCCGTCGTTCCTGCGACGGTCCGTCACGGTGGTCGTCGCAGCTCCCTCGAGCTCAAGTGGCCTGTGACGGCCCGTCACAGCCGTGACGGTCCGTCCTGTTCCTCCGTCCTGACGGTCAGAAACTCGTTTCTTGCACCAAATTCTCAAAAGTTGAAGTGTTTTGCAATGGAACCTCACGACGGTTCGTCGTGGATGTGACGGCACGTCCTGCAGGTCCGTCACAATTTACAGAGAGTCGATTTTCAGTACCCAATTTCAAAATTCTAAGTGCCATGGGACGACACCTCCTCGACGGGCCGTCGTGACCACGACGGTCCGTCGTTCCATCCGTCGTCCCAGCCAGTTTTTCCCAGAATTAAAATCTGTTGCTCAAAACGACTAAACAGGTCGTTACAATTTGTCTTATTTTTAGTATTTTGTTTGTAATTGGATAATTGTATGTTTTAGTTTTAGCATTTAGATTACGATAATCTATGACCATTCTACTTTTACCTCTTTTTTGTTCACTATGTTTTATAACTATAAATGCTGGACTTGTGTGTTTACTATTGCTTTTTTGTATGTAATTATTTTCTAATAATTCATCTATATGTATTTTAAATTCCTTTAAATCATCAAAGTTATATTTTAATGGTTTCTGTGTTATTATGCTATTTTCATCTATTAATTGAATTTTTACTTTTGTCTTATGTTTTTCCCATCCTTGTAATTGATTTTCGCTATATAATTCTTCTAGTTGTTCATTAATTATTTTAATTTTGTCTATAGCAAATATAATAATTTCTAATTGTGTTATTTGTTTATTATTTATATTTTCCATTTCTTGGTTTTTTTTTTCACTTCCTTTTATCCATTCCATAGGTTTTCGTTGTTTATTATTTACTTTTTTTGCTCCTATTTTGTTTCCGCATGGTATGGTAAACCACCAATGTGTTTTTGTTATTATGTGTGGATAAAATCTATCTAGAAATGACATTCCTAATAACATATCTTTTGTGATAAATTCAAAATTATACATTTCTTCTATTGTTAGTATCGTATCCCATATTTGTATTTTTATATTTTTTGCTTTATATTTAATCATACTTCCTTCATTGTTAAATCCTGTTACTAACATAGGTGTTTTTAATTTTTCCCATTTATCTTCTGGTAAGCAATTATATTTACATATATTCGCTTCTGCTCCTGTATCTATCATAGGGGTATAATATCTGTTGTGATATCATTCTACAATAATTTTTGCAAGTATAAATATTTTCATTAATCATTTTGTTCTTTTTATAATTATTTTCTTATTTTGACAAGTTATTGTTAATTGTTCATTTTCTATGTTGTATGGTTTAACTTTTTCTAACCATTTTATTCCTAATGTAATATTATGGTCTCCTTGGTATATTTTAAATGGTATTACTAAGGGTATTCCTCCTATAATTATTTCTTTTTCTGTTGTTTCTTCATTCGTGTTTACTATCTCACTAGGTAATCCAGGGCATGTGTGTCCTGTTCTTATAATTTCTTCTTCTAATACTAACTCTCTTGTTATATAATTTTCTTCTTGTCCTGTATTTATTAAGATTTTATATTTTCATTGGTGTATTATTCCTGTTATGAAATAATGATATGGTGTTATTTCTTCCTTATCTAATAAGATTTGTGGAATTTCATATTTTCTTTTAGATGTACTCATTCTTGATGAGGTAGTTCTTGTTAATGTATTTGGTACGCTTGAAGTGCTTAATCTTTCTTTTACAATCTCTAAATCTTCTTCTATGTCAATTTCTTTATAGCTATAGTCATTATTGTCTATTACAGTAATTATCTTTTCAAAGGGATTTTCTATTTTTATTTTATTAATTTTATTTCTTGCTGTTATTTTATGCTTTGTTGTTAATATATATAGGTTTTTACATCTTGCTGTAAATAATTTGCTGCCTGGTGCTAGTTCTATTCCAGACATTTTCCAATATAAAACTAATGATTTATCTATATTTTTATCTGTTAATGGTACTGTATAATTAGCACTTATTGTAAATTTAAATTTTTGATATATCAGGTTTCTTTTTACTGCACTAATTATGCTTTTTTCTATAGGGTGTACAATTCTATCATCTGCTAAATATATTTCTATAGGTGTATCTATTCCTTCTCTAAAACAAGCTTTTACTAATATTTTTGTTCCTCCTAAATGTACATATTTTATTGGTGCTTTAGCTTTTATATCTTGTATTTCATTGTTTATCATTCTTTTATTTATTATAGGTATATATGCTTTTCCTCTTGTATATCTACAATCTATGATATGTTCTTTCTGACTAACTACATAGTATTCTTCTTTTTGTCTTTTAAACCAATTTCTTAAAATAGGTATTTCTAGTACCTTTTCAACACTTAAATCTAATTCTTTTCCTTTTATTTGTTCAAATATCGTATTATCAAATATAATTTTTTGTTCTGATGATTCTTCATCTTGGTATCTTCCTTGGATATTATTTTTATTTCATTTTCATACATTATATTTCTTCATCTGTTTCGTTATTATCTAGGTTAATATTTTCTTCTTCATTTTCAGTTTCCATATCTGATACTTCATATATATTATCATTTTCACTTAATTCATAATCTATGTACTCTATTTGCATATATTTTTCATCATCTATAATTAATTCTGCTATTTGTTTTCTTTTTGGATTTTTAGGTAATTTACAATCTTTAGCTATGTGTCCTATTGTCACGACCCAAAACCGAGCCGCGACTGGCACCCACACTTAACCTACTATGTGAGCGAACCAACAAATCTAAACCTCCACATTTCAATATACGATCAACAGAAAGTAATGCGGAAGACTTAACTCGTTAATAAAATCAATTCAATAACTATTATTATCCCCAAAATCTGGAAGTCATCACCACAAGAACATCTATAATCAAATGGCTAAACTAAGAGTATTCTAAAAACTAAAACAAGTAAAAGCTAGTCCATGCCGAAAGCTCAAGGCATCAAGACTTGAAGAAGAAGATCCAGTCCAAGCTAGAAGCATTAGCTCACCCTTAATTTCCTACGTAGTAAAGACTGGCTTGAATTACTGTTGAGTCGAAGACGACGTCACGTTTGCTGCACTCCACAAATAACAAAGAAGAAACATAAAAGTAGGGGTCAGTACAAAACACGGGTACTGAGTAGATATCATCGGCCAACTCGAAATAGAAAACAATATACATCAAGTAATATTATAAAACCAACTATGATACTCAACATGTAGCAACAACAAGTACTATATCATTAACAATTACCGTCAAGTTCACACATGAGGACTCAAGCCTCAATAACATACTCATTTGGGAATTAGATTCATTAGATTGAGTATATTAGCATCTTTCAAGATTTATTATATTTATTCCCCTCGTGTCGGAACGTGACACTCCGATCCTCATTCTATCCTGGTATCGGAACGTGGCACCCGATCCATATACTATCCTGGTGTCGGAACGTGACACTCCGATCCTCATTCTATCCTGGTACCGGAACGTGGCACCCGATCCTCTATCTCTATCCTGGTACCGGAACGTGGACCCCATCCCCTAATCTCACCACTTTCGTTTATCAAGCCTTCTTTTATACCAAGGCATCATCATTAACAAAGTAGATTAGGGTTTCTTTTCAAGATTTGGGATTCAATAGCTTCATCATGCTTATTTATTCACAATTACATAATCATATTCATGCAAGCATACAATTAAGCATATAGAAGGGTTTACAATACTACTAACACATATCATTCGCTATTAAGAGTTTACTACGAATAGTGTGAAAACCATAACCTACCTCCACCGAAGAATTGATCAAGCAAGCAATATCCCAAGTAGCGTTTCTTCTCCTCTCTCTCGCTCCTTGTTCTTTCTATTTTTCTTATTCAACCCTCTTTCTTTTACCCTAATTATCATATAATTAAGAAGGAAAGATGGCAATAATAACCCACTAGTTAATTTAAGGTCACCTCTTTTAACCCCCAAGAATTTGAGTTATTAATATAAACCCACGAAATATATAATTATGGCAGGAATAGTCCAAAACGCCATTTTAAAACTTAACAGGAATCCGACTCCTCCTGGGATTACGCAACCTGTGACGGCCCGTCGTGACTGTGACGGTCCGTCATGCAGGTTCGTCAGGGACTCAATTTCTTTAAAGAGTCTGTGACGGCCCTTCGTGCCTACGACGGTCCGTCCTGCACTTCCGTCACGACGTTCAGAGAATCATTCCCTGTACCAACCTTTCAAGAGTTGAAGTGTTTTGCGACGAGAGCTCACGACGGTTCGTCATACCTGTGACGATCCGTCCTGCAGGTCCGTCACAGAGTTCAGAGAGTCGATTTTTAGTACCCAATTTCAGAATTTCTAAGTGTCTTGAAATGAGACCCTGCGACAGTTCGTCGTGCCAATGACGGTCCGTCGTGGGTTCCGTCGTTTCAGCCAGTTTTCCAGAAATAAAATCTGCTGCTCAAAACGACTAAACAGGTCATTACAATAGATACCAATTTACCCATCATTCGTCCTCGAACGATCATAAGAAGAAAAACAAGGGCGAGAAGGAGTACCTGAATCTTTAAACAGATGTGGGTATCTTTCTTGCATATCTGCCTCCTTCTCCCAAGTGGCTTCTTCAACCGGTCGATTCTTCCATTGCACCTTGATGGATGCAATCTCCCTTGACCTCAACTTGCGAACTTCTCTATCTAAAATAGCAACAGGCTCCTCCTCATAAGACAAATTTTCATCAAGCAAAACTGAATCCCAACGGATAATGTAGTTTCCATCCCCATGGTATCTTTTCAACATAGACACATGGAATACCGGATGTACTCCGGACAGCCCTGGGGGCAAGGCTAGCTCATAGGCCACCTCCCCTACTCACTTAAGTACTTCAAATGGCCCAATGTACCTCGGACTTAGCTTACCTATTTTACCAAACCGCATCACCCCTTTCATTGGCGAAACTTTCAACAAGACTTGTTCACCCTCCATGAACTCTAAGTCTCTAACCTTTCGATCTGCATATTCTTTTTGCCTACTTTGCGCCGCTAGAAGCTTTTCTTGAATAGATTTCACTTTCTCTATCGAATCCCTCAAAAGGTCAGTACCCCAAGGTCTAACCTCAAATGCATCAAACCACCCAATGGGAGACCTACATCTCCTACCATACAATGCTTCAAATGGGGCCATATCAATGCTTGAGTGATAACTATTATTGTATGAAAACTCCGCTAAGGGTAAGAAGTTATCCCAATGACCACCAAATTCTATCACGCATGCACGAAGCATATCCTCCAACACTTGAATCGTTCGCTCAGACTGACCATCGGTCTGAGGGTGAAATGCAGTACTAAGGTCCAACCTAGTACCCAATTCAGCATGCAATGTTTTCCAAAACTTAGAAGTAAACTGCGTACCTCTATCTGATATAATGGAGAGTGGGACTCCATGCAACCGAACCACCTCCGAGATATAGATTTTTGCTAACTTCTCTGCATTGTAAGTCACCTTGACCGGAATGAAATGAGCAGACTTAGTTAACCTATCAACAATTACGCAAATCGACTCATATTTACCCATTGTCCTAGGAAGACCAACCACAAAATCCAATGCAATTCTCTAATGCTCCTCATGTTCCTTCGTACTTTTAGAGTATATCAGTATATCATCAATAAATACGATCACAAAGAGATCTAAATATGGCTTAAAAATCCCGTTCATCAAACTCATGAACACAGCAGGGGCATTCGTAAGACCAAAAGACATCACTACAAATTCATAATGCCCATACCTGGTTCGAAAGGCAGTCTTTGGCACATCCGTTGCCCGTATTTTCAATTGGTGATAACCGGATCTCAAATCAATCTTAGAGAAGACACAAGCACCTTGTAACTGATCGAACAAGTCATCAATGCGAGGAAGAGGATACTTGTTCTTAATAGTTACCTTGTTCAACTGCCGGTAGTCTATGCACATCCGAAAACTCCCATCCTTCTTCTTCACAAACAAAACCGGAGCACCCCAAGGAGACACACTTGGTCTAATGAAGCCTTTGCTCAACAACTCTTGAAGTTGTGCCTTTAACTCTCTTAACTCCGCGGGAGCCATTCTATAAGGGGGTATATAAATGGGGCGAGTACCCGGTTCAAGATCAATACAGAAGTCAATATCCCTATCCGGTGGCATACCAGGAAGATCTGCAGGGAACACATCCAAAAACTCACGGACTACCGAAATCGACTCAATCAAAGGTACTTGGGTAGTGTCATCCTTGAGATGTGCCAAGAAAGCTAAACACCCTTTACTAACCATTTTCTTACAACGAAGAAAGGAGATGATACGCACCGGATTGGAAGTGTAGTCGCCCTCCCACACTAACGGATCTGTCCCGGGTTTGGCTAACGTTACCGTTTTAGCATTACAATCCAAGATCGCAAAATTCGGAGAAAGCCAAGTCATACCCACAATTACATCAAAGTCAACCATTTCTAAGATAACCAAATCTAAATAAGTGTTGCTCCCCACAAAATTCACCAAACAAGACCTATATACCTTCTCAACTACCACAGACTCTCCCACCGGAGTAGAAACACGAATAGGCATGTCAAGTAGTTCATAATGCAAATTTAGATCATTAGCAAATGAGAAAGATATATAAGAAAATGTGGATCCGGGATCAAACAATACAGAAGCCATGCAATCACAAACCAGAAGATTACCTGTGATAACAGCATCAGATGTCTCCGCCTCCGATCTCCCAGGGAAAGCATAACAATGGGCCCTTTCGTTTGTTTGCCCGTTGCCCCTACCATGTTGTGATGTAGTGGCTCCAGTTTGCCCATCACCTCGGCCGTTTTGGTGACCACCATTACCTCGACCACTGCGTCCTCCAGAATGACGGCCTCTTCCATAACCACCTCTACCTCTAACCATTGGAGGTCTGTGACTCTGTTTTGGACAATACCTCTTAATGTGTCCAGTCTCCCCACACCCATAACATTCTCTGGATTCAAGCATCGGCCTCTCAGAGAAGTGTTGACCGGTCTGAGGTGGACCCCCAACTACAATCTCAGAGAAGTGTTGACCGTGCCTATGTCCAATGAGGCATCTATACGAGGAGCCATAGTGGCTGCATGTTGTACTTCTGAAACCGGAGGTGTTGGTGCAGAAAACACTGGAGGTGCCTGACCCTGATAAGACAACCCGCTAAGATAAGCCAGAACCTGATTAATCATCTCTGGGGTAGGTTGGGGTGGCATTTCCTCATTTTGCTCTTGTTCATTTTCCCCTTCCTCACCCTCTCTTACTACCTCCTCAGTCGGTGGAGGAGTCACCGCCCTAGCATCAGATGGACTAGGTCCTCGTCCTCTTCTTCTAGAGGACGTCCTCCCACGACCTCTACCACGGCCTCTTGCCACTGCTCTTCCTCGAACCACAGCCCCGGTGGCTGGCTCAGAAGTTTCTTGTCTTGCCGGTGTTGGTGTTGGTGTTGGCGCAGTCGTTGCTCTAGTTCTAACCATCTGCGAAATAGAGTGAAGATGGTAAGATACCAATTTGTATCACCTAGATACCAATTGGATTCAAGTAGTAGCACGAAAGAAAGAAAGAAAAAATGGAATTTTCCTAAAGTCTTATAGCCTCTCAAAGAAAAATAAAGGCGTCCCCCTACCGTTCCTTAAGACTCTACTAGACTCGTTCTTCTGTGATGAGACCAATGAACCAAATGCTCTGATACCAAGTTTGTCACGACCCAAAACCGAGCCGCGACTGGCACTGTAACGACCTGATTAGTCGTTTTGAGCAGCAGATTTTATTTCTGGAAAAATTGGCTGAGGTAACGGACACCACGACGAACCGTCACAGGCACGACGGACCGTCGCAGGGTCTCGTTTCAATATACTTAGGAATTCTGAAATTGGGTACTGAAAATCGACTCTCTGAACTTCGTAACGAACTTGCAGGACGGACCGTCACAGGTGTGACGGACCGTCACAGTCCACTTGAGTTCTAAGAGGCTGCGACGACCTGCGTGACGGACCGTCGCAGGCACGACGGCCCGTCACAGGTTGCGTAATCCCAGTTGGAGTCGGATTTCTGGTTAAGTTTTAAGGGACGTTTTGGACTATTCTTTCCTTAATTATAGATTTCGTGGGTTTATATTAATAACTCAAATTCTTGAGGGATAAAAGAGGTAACTTTGGATTAATTAGTGGGGTATCATTGTCATTTTTTACACTTAATTATATGTTAATTAGGGTAAAAGAAAGAGGGTTTGAATAAAAGAAAACAGAAAGAGAAAGAGAGAGAGAGTCGAACGAGGAAGAAGAAGAACGAGCTTGGGGATTTCTTGCTTGATCACTAGTCTTCGGTGGAGGTAGGTTATAGTTTTCACACTATTCGTAGTAAACTCTTAATAGCGAATGATATGTGTTAGTAGTATTGTAAACCCTTCTATATGCTTAATTGTATGCTTGCATGAATATGATTATGAAATTGTGAATAAATAAGCATGATGAAGCTATTGAATCTCAAATCTTGAAAAGCAACCCTAATCTACTTTGTTAATGATGATGCCTTGGTATAAAAGAAGGCTTGATGAACGAAAGTGGTGAGATTAGGGGATCGGGTGCCACGTTCCAGTACCAGGATAGAGATAGAGGATCGGGTGCCACGTTCCGGTACCAGGATAGAATGAGGATCGGAGTGTCACGTTCCGACACCAGGATAGTATACGGATCGCGTGCCACGTTCCGGTACCAGGATAGAATGAGGATCGGAGTGTCACGTTCCGACACCAGGATAGTATATGGATCGGGTGCCACGTTCCGGTACCAGGATAGAAGGAGGATCGGAGTGTCACGTTCCGACACCAGGATAGTATATGGAGCGGAGTGTCACGTAGCGACACGAGGGAAATAAATATAATGAATCTTGAAAGATGCTAATATACTCAATTTAATGAATCTAATTCCCAAATGAGTATGGTATTGAGGCTTGAGTCCTCATGTGTGAACTTGACAGTAATTGTTAATGATATAGTACTTGTTGTTGCTACACGTTGAGTATCATAGTTGATTTTATGATATTGAATAATATATATTGTTTTCTATTTTGAGTTGGCCGATGATATCTACTCAGTACTTGTGGTTGTACTGACCCCCTACTTTTATGTTTTCTTCTTGTTATTTGTGGAATGCAGCAAACGTTCCGTCAACTTCAACTCAGCAGTAAATCAAGCCAGTCTTCGTCACACCGGATCTTCAGGGTGAGCTAATGCTTCTAGCTTGGACTGGGTCTTCTTATTCAAGTCTTGATGCCTTGAACTTCCGGCATGGACTAGCTTTCTATTTGTTTGTTTTTCTTAGATACTCTTAGTTTAGTAATTTGAGGATAGATGTTCTTGTGATGATGACTTCCAGATTTTGTGGATAATAATAATAGTTTTGAATTGTTTTATAAATGAGTTTAAGTCTTCCGCATTATTTTCTGTTGATATATCTTGAAATGTTAAGGTTTAGATGGGTTGGTTCGCTCACATACGAGGGTAAATGTGGGTGCCAGTCGCGGCTCGATTTTGGGTCGTGACAAACTTGGTATCAGAGCATTAGGTTCATTGTTCTCATCACACAAGAACGAGTCTAGTAGAGTCTTGAGGAACGGTAGGGGGACGCCTTACTTTTCTTTGAGAGGCTATAGGACTTTAGGAAAATTCCATTCTTTCATTCTTTCTTTCGTGCTACTACTTGAGTCCAATTTGTATCTAGGTGATACAAATTGGTATCTGACCATCTTCACTCTATTTCGCAGATGGTTAGAACTAGAGCAACGACCGCACCAGCAGCAACAACGGCACGGCAAGAAACGTCTGAGCCAGCCACTGGGGATGTGGCTCGAGGGAGAACAACGGCAAGAGGCCGTGGACGAGGTCGTGGGAGGACGTCCTCTAGAGGAAGAGGACGAGCACCTAGTCCATCTGATGCTAGGGCGGTGACCCCTCCACCGACTGAGGAGGTAATAAGAGAGGGTGAGGAAGGGGAAACTGAACAAGAGCAGAATGAGGAATTGCCACCCCAACCTACCCCAGAGATGATCAATCAGGTTTTTGCTTACCTTAGCGGGTTATCTGATCACGGTCAGGCACCTCCAGTGGTTTCTGCACCAACACCTCCGGTTTCAGAGGTATGACATGCGGCTACTATGGCTCCCCGCATGGATGCCTCATTGGAGATAGGCACATTTCCACGTCTGACTACTGGACCGATAATGACAAACGATCAGCACGAACTTTTCAGTAAGTTCTTGAAATTGAAACCTCCAGTCTTCAAGGGTGCAGAATCTGAAGATGCTTATGATTTTCTGGTTGATTGTAATGAGCTACTACACAAGATGGGGATAGTAGAACGGTTTGGCGTTGAGTTCGTAAGCTATCAGTTTCAAGGGAACGCCAAAATGTGGTGGCGATCACATGTCGAGTGTCAACCGAAAGAGGCCACACCTATGACTTGGGCATCTTTCTCTACCCTGTTTATGGAAAAGTATATCCCAAGGACTTTGAGAGATAGAAAAAGGGATGAGTTCTTGAGTCTCGAGCAAGGTAGGATGACGGTTAACGCATATGAGGCTAAGTTACGTGCTTTATCAAGGTATGCCACCCAACTTTGTTTCAGTCCACAAGAGCGGATTCGCCGTTTTGTGAAGGGGTTGAGGTCAGAATTGCGGATTTCAACCTTACAGGTAGCGGCTACAGCAACATCCTTCCAAGAGGTGGTAGACTTTGTGATAGAAGTGGAAGGAGTGAAGCCAGATGACTTCACCATGACATCGACGTCAAAAAGGTTTCGAAGGGGAGGTGAGTTTAATGGTTCTTACTCTAGAGGACAGAGCTCCGGAGGTTACTCTAGTCGACCAATTCAGTCGTCACTACAGACTGTAGTTGGGGGTCCCCCTCAGACCGGTCAACACTTCTCTGAGAGACCTATGCATGAACCCAGAGAGTGTTATGTATGTGGGGAGATTGGACACATTAAGAGGTATTGTCCAAACCAGAGTTACAGAACCCCACTAGCTAGAGGTAGGGGTGGTCATGGTAGAGGCCGTTCTTCTGGAGGACGTGGTGGTCGAGGTAATGGTGGTCACCACAACGGCAGAGGTGATGGGCAAACTAGAGCCACTATGATACAACATGGTAGGGGCAATGGACAGACAAACGATAGGGCCCATTGTTACGCTTTCCCTGGGAGATCTGAAGCGGAGGCGTCTGATGCTGTTATCACAGGTAATCTTTTGGTTTGTGATTGCATGGCATCTGTATTATTTGACCCTGGCTCCACGTTTTCATATGTATCTTCATCATTTGCTAATGATCTAAATTTGCATTGTGAATTACTTGATATGCCTATTCGTGTTTCTACTCCGGTGGGTGAGTCTATTGTAGTTGAAAGGGTATATAGGTCTTGTTTGGTGAACTTTGTGGGGAGCAACACTTATGTAGATTTGGTTATCCTAGAAATGGTTGATTTTGATGTAATTCTGGGTATGACTTGGCTTTCTCCGCAATTTGCGATCTTGGATTGTAATGCTAAAACTGTAACGTTAGCCAAGCCAGGGACAAATCCGTTAGTGTGGGAGGGTGACTACACTTCCAATCCGGTTCGTATCGTGTCCTTTCTTCGTGCTAACAAGATGGTTAGTAAGGGTTGTTTAGCTTTCTTGGCACATCTCAGGGATGACACTACCCAAGTACCTTCAATCGAAACAGTTTCGGTAGTCCGTGAGTTTTTGGAGGTGTTCCCTGCAGATCTTCCTGGTATGCCACCGGATAGGGATATTGACTTCTGCATCGATCTTGAACCGGGTACTCGCCCCATTTGTATACCCCCTTATAGAATGGCTCACGCGGAGTTAAGAGAGTTAAAGGCACAACTTCAAGAGTTGTTGAGCAAAGGCTTCATTAGACCAAGTGCATCTCCTTGGGGTGCTCCTGTTTTGTTTGTGAAGAAGAAGGATGGGAGTTTTCGGATGTGCATAGACTACCGGCAGTTGAACAAGGTAACTATTAAGAACAAGTATCCTCTTCCTCGCATTGATGACTTATTCGATCAACTACAAGGTGCTTGTGTCTTCTCGAAGATCGACTTGAGATCCGGTTATCATCAATTGAAAATACGGGCAACGGATGTGCCAAAGACTGCTTTTCGGACTAGGTATGGGCATTATGAATTTGTAGTGATGTCCTTTGGTCTTACGAATGCCCCTGCTGCGTTCATGAGCTTGATAAACAGGATTTTTAAGCCATATCTGGATCTCTTTGTGATCGTGTTTATTGATGATATACTGGTATATTCTAAAAGTAAGAAGGAACATGAGGAGCATTTGAGGATTGTTTTGGAAATGTTGAGGGAGAAAAAGCTTTATGCCAAGTTCTCTAAGTGTGAGTTTTGGCTGGATGCAGTGTCCTTCTTGGGGCACGTGGTTTCTAAGGATGGAGTGATGGTGGATCCTTCTAAGGTTGAGACAGTGAAGAATTGGGTAAGACCCACTAATGTGTCAGAAATACGGAGTTTTGTTGGGTTAGCTAGCTACTACCGCCGATTCGTCAAGGGATTCTCTTCTATTGCTTCCTAATTGACGAACTTGACTAAGCAGAATGTTCCATTTGTATGGTCGGATGAGTGCGAAGAAAGTTTTCAGAAACTCAAGACTTTGTTGACTACCGCACCTATCCTCACCTTGCCGGTAGAGGGTAAGAACTTCGTGTTTATTGCGATGCATCCTATTCGGGTTTGGGTGCAGTGCTAATGCAAGAGAAGAACGTGATTGCTTATGCTTCAAGACAATTAAAAGTGCATGAACGTAACTATCCAACTCATGACTTGGAATTGGCCGCGGTAGTGTTTGCACTAAAGCAATGGAGGCATTATTTATATGGGGTTAAGTGTGAAATCTATACGGATCATCGTAGTCTACAGTATGTCTTTACTCAGAAAGATTTGAACCGGAGACAAAGGAGATGGATGGAACTACTGAAGGACTACGACATCACTATTTTGTATCATCCGGGGAAGGCGAATGTTGTGGCAGATGCCTTGAGTAGAAAGGCGGGAAGCATGGGAAGTCTAGCTCATTTGCAAGATTCTAGACGCCCATTGGCTAGAGAAGTGCAGATTTTGGCTAATGACCTCATGAGGTTAGAAGTAAATGAGAAGGGAGGATTGTTAGCTTGTGTGGAGGCAAGATCCTCCTTCCTTGACAAGATTAAGTGGAAGCAGTTTGATGATGAGAAATTGATCCGGATTCGAGATAAAGTGTTGCAAGGAGAGGCTAAAGAAGCAACAATTGATGAGGAAGGTGTTTTGAGGATTAAGGGAAGGGTATGTGTACCCCGCGTCGATATTCTGATCAACACTATTCTGACAGAGGCTCATAGTACAAGGTATTCTATACATTCGGGTGCAACCAAGATGTATCGCGACCTAAAGCAACACTTTTGGTGGAGTAGAATGAAGCGCGATATTGTTGACTTTATTGCCAAATGTCCAAACTGTCAACAAGTAAAGTATGAACACCAGAGGCCCGGAGGAACGCTTCAGAGAATGCCCATTCCTGAATGGAAGTGGGAGAGAATCGCAATGGACTTTGTGGTTGGCCTTCCAAAGACAATGGGTAAGTATGACTCCATCTGGGTGATTGTTGATAGGTTAACTAAGTCTGCTCATTTCATCCCGGTCAAGGTGACTTACAATGCAGAGAAATTAGCAAAAATCTACATCTCAGAAATCGTTCCACTGCATGGAGTTCCACTCTCCATTATATCACATAGAGGTACGCAGTTTACTTCTATGTTTTGGAAAACATTGCATGCAGAATTGGGTACTAGGTTGGACCTTAGTACCGCGTTCCATCCTCAGACCGATGGTCAGTCTGAGCGAACGATTCAAGTGTTGGAGGATATGCTTCGCGCATGCGTGATAGAGTTTGGTGGCCATTGGGATAGCTTCTTACCTTTGGCAGAGTTTTCATACAATAATAGCTATCACTCCAGTATTGATATGGCTCCATTTGAAGCATTGTATGGGAGGAGGTGTAGATCTCCCATTGGGTGGTTTGATGCATTTGAGGTTAGACCTTGGGGTACTGACCTCTTGAGGGATTCGTTAGATAAGGTGAAGGGGATTCAAGAAAAGCTTCTAGCGGCGCAAAGTAGACAAAAGGAGTATGCAGACCGAAAGGTTAGAGACTTGGAGTTCATGGAGGGTGAACAAGTCTTGTTGAAGGTTTCACCCATGAAAGGGGTGATGCGGTTTGGCAAAAGAGGTAAGCTAAGTCCAAGGTATATTGGACCATTTGAGGTACTAAAGCGAGTAGGGGAGGTGGCTTATGAATTAGCCTTACCTCCAGGGTTGTCCGGAGTGCATCCGGTGTTTCATGTGTCCATGTTGAAAAGATACCATGGAGATGGAAACTACATTATCCGTTGGGATTCAGTTTTGCTTGATCAGAATTTGACTTATGAGGAGGAACCGGTTGCTATATTAGATAGAGAGGTTCGCAAGTTGAGGTCGAGAGAGATTGCATCCATCAAAGTTCAATGGAGGAATCGACCGGTTGAGGAGGCTACTTGGGAGAAGGAGGCAGATATGCAAGAAAAATACCCACATCTGTTTACAGATTCAGGTACTCCTTTTCGCAATTGTTTTTCTTCTTTTGATCGTTCGGGGACGAACGATGGGTAAATTGGTATCTATTGTAACGACCTGATTAGTCGTTTTGAGCAACAAATTTTATTTCTGGAAAAATTGGCTGAGGTAACAGACCCCACGTTGGACCGTCACAGGCACGACGGACCGTCGCAGGGTCTCGTTTCAATATACTTAGGAATTGTGAAATTGGGTACGAAAAATCGACTCTCTGAACTCGTAACGAACTTGCAGGACGGACCATCACAGGTGTGACGGACCGTCACAGTCCACTTGAGTTTTAAGAGGCTGTGACGACCTGCGTGACGGACCGTCGCAGGCACGACGGCCCTTCACAGGTTGCGTAATCCCAGTTGGAGTCGGATTTCTGGTTATGTTTTAAGTGACGTTTTGGACTATTCTTTCCTTAATTATAGATTTCGTGGGTTTATATTAATAACTCAAATTCTTGAGGGATAAAAGAGGTAACTTTGGATTAATTAGTGGGGTATCATTGTCATCTTTTACACTTAATTATATGTTAATTAGGGTAAGAGAAAGAGGGTTTGAATAAAAGAAAACAGAAAGAGAAAGTGAGAGAGAGTCGAACGAGGAAGAAGAAGAACGAGCTTGGGGATTTCTTGCTTGATCACTAGTCTTCGGTGGAGGTAGGTTATGGTTTTCATACTATTCGTAGTAAACTCTTAATAGCGAATGATATGTGTTTGTAGTATTGTAAACCCTTCTATATGCTTAATTGTATGCTTGCATGAATATGATTATGAAATTGTGAATAAATAAGCATGATGAAGCTATTGAATCTCAAATCTTGAAAAGAAACCCTAATCTACTTTGTTAATGATGATGCCTTGGTATAAAAGAAGGCTTGATGAACGAAAGTGGTGAGATTAGGGGATCGGGTGCCACGTTCCGGTACCAGGATAGAGATAGAGGATCGGGTGCCACGTTCCGGTACCAGGATAGAATGAGGATCGGAGTGTCACGTTCCGACACCAGGATAGTATATGGATCGGGTGCCACGTTCCGGTACCAGGATAGAATGAGGATTGGAGTGTCACGTTCCGACACCAGGATAGTATATGGATCGGGTGCCACGTTCCGATACCAGGATAGATGGAGGATCGGAGTGTCACGTTCCGACACCAGGATAGTATATGGAGCGGAGTGTCACGTACCGACACGAGGGAAATAAATATAATGAATCTTGAAAGATGCTAATATACTCAATTTAATGAATCTAATTCCCACATGAGTATGGTATTGAGGCTTGAGTCCTCATGTATGAACTTGACAGTAATTGTTAATGATATAGTACATGTTGTTGCTACACGTTGAGTATCATAGTTGATTTTATGATATTGATTAATATATATTGTTTTCTATTTTGAGTTGGCCGATGATATCTACTCAGTACTTGTGGTTGTACTGACCCCCTACTTTTATGTTTTCTTCTTGTTATTTGTGGAATGCAGCAAACGTTCCGTCAACTTCAACTCAGTAGTAAATCAAGCCAGTCTTCGTCACACCGGATCTTCAGGGTGAGCTAATGCTTCTAGCTTGGACTGGGTCTTGTTCTTCATGTCTTGATGCCTTGAACTTCCGGCATGGAGTAGCTTTCTATTTGTTTGTTTTTCTTAGATACTCTTAAGTTTAGTAATTTGAGGATAGATGTTCTTGTGATGATGACTTCCAGATTTTCGGGATAATAATAATAGTTTTGAATTGTTTTATAAATGAGTTTAAGTCTTCCGCATTATTTTCTGTTGATATATCTTGAAATGTTAAGGTTTAGATGGGTTGGTTCGCTCACATAGGAGGGTAAATTTGGGTGCCAGTCGCGTCCCCGATTTGGGTCGTGACAGGCACCCACACTTAACCTACTATGTGAGCGAACCAACCAATCTAAACCTCCACATTTCAATATACGATCAACAGAAAGTAATGCGGAAGACTTGACTCGTTAATAAAATCAATTCAATAACTATTATTATACCCAAAATCTGGAAGTCATCACCACAAGAACATCTATAATCAAATGACTAAACTAAGAGTATTCTAAAAACTAAAACAAGTAAAAGCTAGTCCATGCCGAAAGCTCAAGGCATCAAGACTTGAAGAAGAAGATCCAGTCCAAGCTAGAAGCATTAGCTCACCCTGAATTTCAGATGTAGTAAAGACTGGCTTGAATTACTGTTGAGTCGAAGACGACGGCACGTAAGCTGCACTCCATAAATAACAGAGAAGAAACATAAAAGTAGGGGTCAGTACAAAACACGGGTACTGAGTAGATATCATCGGCCAACTCGAAATAGAAAATAATATACATCAAGTAATATTATAAAACCAACTATGATACTCAACATGTAGAAACAACAAGTACTATATCATTAAAAATTACCGTCAAGTTCACACATGAGGACTCAAGCCTTAATACCATACTCATTTGGGAATTAGATTCATTAGATTGAGTATATTAGCATCTTTCAAGATTTATTATATTTATTCCCCTCGTATCGGTACGTGACACTCCGTTCCATATACTATCCTGGTGTCGGAACGTGACACTCCGATCCTCATTCTATCCTGGTACCGGAACGTGGCACCCGATCCATATACTATCCTGGTGTCGAAAAGTGACACTCCGATCCTCATTCTATCCTGGTACCGGAAGGTGGCACCCGATCCACATACTATCCTGGTGTCGAAACGTGACACTCCGATGCTCATTCTATCCTGGTACTGGAACGTGGAACCCGATCCTCTATCTCTATCCTGGTACCGGAACGTGGCACCCGATCCCCTAATCTCACCACTTTCGTTCATCAAGCCTTCTTTTATACCAAGGCATCATCATTAACAAAGTAGATTAGGGTTTCTTTTCAAGATTTCGGATTCAATAGCTTCATCATGCTTATTTATTCACAATTACATAATCATATTCATGCAAGCATACAATTAAGCATATAGAAGGGTTAACAATACTACTAACACATATCATTCGCTATTAAGAGTTTACTATGAATAGTGTGAAAACCATAACCTACCTCCACCGAAGAATTGATCAAGCAAGCAATTTCCCAAGCAGCGTTTCTTCTCCTCTTTCGTTCGATCCTCTCTCTCCCTCCTTGTTATTTCTATTTTTTTATTCAACCCTCTTTATTTTACCCTAATTATCATATAATTAAGAATGAAAGATGGCAATAATAACCCACTAGTTAATTTAAGGTCACCTCTTTTAACCCCCAAAAATTTGAGTTATTAATATAAACCCACGAAATATATAATTATGGAAGGAATAGTCCAAAACGCCCCTTTAAAACTTAACAGGAATCCGACTCCTCCTGGGATTACGCAACCTGTGACGGCCCGTCGTGACTGCGACGGTCCGTCATGCAGGTTCGTCAGGGACTCAATTTCTTTAAAGAGTCTGTGATGGCCCGTCGTGCCTACGCTTGTCCGTCCTGCACTTCCGTCACGACGTTCAGAGAATCGTTCCCTGTACCAACCTTTCAAGAGTTGAAGTGTTTTGCGACGAGAGCTCACGACGGTTCGTCATACCTGTGACGATCCGTCCTGCAGGTCCGTCACAGAGTTCAGAGAGTCGATTTTCAGTACCCAATTTCAGAATTTCTAAGTGTCTTGAAACGAGACCCTGCGACGGTCCGTCGTGCCCATGACGGTCCGTCGTGGGTTCCGTCATTTCAGCCAGTTTTCCAGAAATAAAATCTGCTGCTCAAAACGACTAAACAGGTCGTTACACCTATCTTTCCGCAATTATAACAAGTACATTGGGATATCTTACTTTTTGGTCTATATGGTCTTTTTACTTTATAGTTTTTTACATAATACCTTCGTCTTGGTTGTTTATATTTATATATAGTTTTATTTTTTCTATAATTTTTATATCTTTTAGATTTTTGTTTTTTATTTGTACATCCAAATTGTGGTGCCATTTTATTTTTACAACATGCTAGATTTTTATTTAGTACTTTTTTCCATTTTTAATTTTTCTTTTTGGTTTTCACATAGTTGTATGAACCATTGATTTAAAAATTTTATTCTAGCTCCTAAAGTATCTACCATTCCTTCATCATTCCAATCCTTTATTACTTTTGTACTAAATGGTTCTGGTAATTTTGTATAATATTGTTTTCTTATTTCTTTTGCTTCGTCTAAATTGTATTTAGCCTTGTAATAATATTCTTTGAATGCACAAGTATATTCTTCTATATAACACATTTTACATATAGCTAATTTTGTCATAAGTTGTCTATTTATTATTTTTTCTCTATTTTGTTCTCTTATATCTGTGGTCATACCTCCAAATTCATTTCTTATTGCTGATTCATATTTGTCTAGTATATCTATATTTGTTGCTGATGCGGATCCATCCATTTTCTTATCATTCCTAAGTACTTCTAAACTTTCTGAGGGTAGATTTTCTATCCATAATTTTGTTGTTCCTACGAATGTTCTTTCTATATATCTTGGTGTTTTTGTTGTGTCTATTTTGTTATCTATTAACTGTTTAGATATATTTCCTGTCCATAGTAATATTGCTTTATTTATGTCTGTGACACAATCCAAATCTAAGAAATTATATTGTTCACTTATTGGTTTTGGTATCCAACTTTTATTTAGTCTACTGTTCCATATTGCATTATTCCTATCTGATTGCTGATAACTTTCTGTATAATAAGTTGGTGGTGTCCTCCTAGGACTATTTCTAGGACTATTTCTGGGACTATTATCTTGCGTTTTTACTCCTGACGTACTAGGTTTATTCATATCTCCTGTGTTTATTTCTAATTTTTTCGGTTTATTTATCTGTTCTAAAATTTCTGTATATGTTTCACTTATTTCTGATTGTTGGTCATTTTCATTTCCATCTATTTCATTTACTTCAATATCTTCATTTAGTTTTTGTTCCATCTCTTTTATTTCATTTGTTAATTCAAGCTCTTTATCTTTTTCTTTTTGTTTTTGTTTATTTTTCATATAATAATTTTAATCTGTCTAATTCTTTTTCTAATTCACTTATTCTTGTATTTTTTATTTCTTCTAAATGTTGTACTTCTTGCTTTGCTTGTGTTTTTATTTTTTCAATTTCTCTTGATTTATCTATTTCTTCATTTTCTTTTGTTATTCTTACCATAGCTTTTAGACTATCTTCTAATTTTGCTGTTTCTTTTTCTAGCATTAAATATAAGTTATTTCCTATTTTCTTGTATCTTCTTCCTAAATTTGAAAATATTATTTTTACTATCATTCCGTCTTGATTTTCATATGTTTTTTCGTCTACTGCAAATTCCTCTTTGTTCATTATAATGTATGTATTATATTATGTTGTAATTCATATTCAAGACAATCTAATTCTAATTTTAACATAAGTATAACTTTATTTTGTGCTAGAATTGATTTATTACATACTTCTGCTAACATATTTTCTTCTAACCTTCTTTTTCTATGTTGTAATTCTTGTTCTTTTTCAGTTATCTTTCCCATCATTATTTCTATTAATTGTTGTTTATATTTTTCTTCATTCATACTGTTTTTTCAAATAGAAAACATATTTGTATTCTGTTTTTGAGATTATATTTATCAAATGATCTTCTTTATCGTTATCTGTTTTGACTAGTTGTGATAGTTCATATTCTATGTATAAGGATTTTAATTTTTTCCATATTTTTCTTACCTTTTTATCTATCTTGGTTCTTTTTATTTTGGTATTTTTATTTTTATCCATCATAATTTTTTATATAATATTTTAAAAAGCTTACTTAATTTATCTGGATATTTAATCTTTTTTAACCTGTAATTTCTACCATATCGCCTTAGCCAATATTCACTCATATTTAATCTCCAATATCTAAATCATCATATAAATCATACATATCATAATAAAGTTCATCCTGTATACTTTGTATGGTTAACTCAGTCCAACCTTGGGTTGTTATCTCTATTATCTCATATGTTACCAATTTTTCATAAATTTCTCTTTTTATATCAGTACTGAGATCTTTTAATATATAGAGTAATAATATCTTATAGTTATCATCATCATCTATTAAGTAGGTACTCATTTTATTCATTTTTGCTAAAAGTGTTTATTCCTTCCAACCTCTTAATGGATTATACTTATTTATTATGAAATAATAATGATTTAATAATCATCTCGTCTAGTCACTACTACAGCTTTCTTCTTTGATTAGTTACCCTAACAGCGCCTCAACTTTGTTTACTCCCCTAAACGCCCTTCTCTGCCTATTGGTTTCAACCTTAGGATGGCATAGTCTGGGCATACTTATTCATAGGATATTTCTGTGGCAAACCATCTAAAGATGTTTATTAGAGCATTATTAAGTCATGATAAACAATTATAATCAACAAGAGATTTTCAGGAATAAATTTATTTAGCTACTCATAAATTTAATAGTGTATACCTGATTTTGTAGATTTGTAGCTCCAGATTTCTCCATAGTTATTATCTTAATTAGTTAACTAGCTAGCTCTGATACCAATGTGGGGGGGGGTGGAAGCGGATTTTCAATTTTAGAGTAGAGAGAAGATTGTTGGATGAAGGATATTTTATTTATGAAGGCAAATGCCCCTTATATAGACATACATAATGACCTTTCATCCTTGCTAAAGGACGATTGGCCTTTACTATTTACACAGTTACTTGACTCTTACTATTTACACAGTAACTTGACTCTTACTATTCATGATTACTATTCATGAATAGGACACTAACATTATAACCCCAGGCATACTTATAAGCGAACTAATAAACATATAGTATCAACAATGTGCCAAAGTCATCATCATATATATATATATATATCATATATCATCATAACATAAACACATGTAAGAACCTCCTCCTAAGACTCCCCTCAAGTCCAAGTAGTATAATATTTAGGCAGAAGACCATACACCTACCTAGACTAATCTAGACCTCTTAGGTTATCCATGTTAGAGTTCAAGTATTTTAATTCATTTTTCCTTTTGGTAACATCTTGTCCTAACTGACATAGATAACATGAGCTAATGTGGAATTCAGTTTCATAAAACCCTACACCGAAAGAAGGCAAACTACTTGCCAAGGTAGTAGCAAAACATGAAACATAGCAACTACGTGTATCAACTTGCTAGTATTCCTTTGGGGGCAATATAGTTCAAGAACTAGGAGATATAGTTGGAACCCTCTTTATGCGCCATGCATTATAGTCTCCAATCTCAAGCCCTTCCCTATATGGAAAGGACACTCCTCATTCTAGCTCTCTCGGAGCTAAGCTAGAGGCACTTTTTGATATATCTGTAAGCCCTTAATTATCAATCATGGATTAGTTTAGGTAATAGTGTCTATCCCTTGAATAATAATCATCATCAATAACTCAATAAGAATTGTATGATTATAAGTCCTTTCATTACAATTCATATAAGTCAGGTTTACACATTAACATTTCATAGCATATGAAGGCACATTGATAGTTTTCACCATCCTTATATCACATAAACCTTAATCAACCTCACAACATAGTCAAAATATTTCAATTCAACATCATACAATCCTATCATCCTAGTATAAGGTATACTCCAATGTAACATCACAATTTAACCACAATTAATTACAGTAGGAAGTAAAGATAGAGATTTTAAGACTTACCAAGTCTTCCTCATAGTAAATCATCAAGGTATTTCCATCAACCCATAACTCAAACCAACTACGGGATTAACATCATCAAACAATCATAAACAATAAGATAACAAGGCCAAATGCATCTTTATCACACAATTCAACACTAGATCATAGCTTAAGAAAAGATACATAGGCTAATTTCACAATATTCATCATAACCAAAATCACATATAAATAAACTAGCATTATAGGCCTATTATTCATCTTAATTGATTCATAATAGTACCATAGGATAGTAATCTAATTAATAACCAAGTCAATTGAATGATTACAGTTCAATATACTTCAAGATCACAATCTAGGGTTAGGGATTGCGGATCATGTTCTTCAATTTAAACCAAACCATCAAGAATTACCATAAAAATTTAAATTACATGTTAATCTATTCAATATTACCTAAATGAATCATCAAAAACACGATTCATAACTTCATTTTCGTAATTGGATGAAACCCATAAGAAAACTCAACTTTTGAAATCCATTTTGAAGGAACCAGTTGAGGAAAGAGTATCAAAGGTGAATTGGATCTCATACCTTACTTTTTGACAACAATTTAATATTGAATTTTAACCTTTCCATCCCCAAACCCTTATCCATGCTAGTCTTCAATGGTGAGTTCAAGTAGAGAGAGAAAAAAGAGAGAAGGAAGAGAGTTTGTATTTGAGAATTTTCTTATATTAATCAGGGTTAGAAGTATTCATATTGGGTCTTAAATAAACTTAATTAGACTCCCTTAACCCCGTAATAAACCAACCAACATAAATTAAGAAAAAAAACTCGACCTTCACAGATGAGACCACGAACGATGGGCCTTCTATGAGTCTACAAACCCTTCCCTCTCGTTCTACACTTTGTCTATGAGTTCAGAGACTGTGCAGGTGAGGGGCTTCCTCATAAGGTCTAAGTATGGGATAACGGTGGAATCAATTCCCCGTTTGTCGACACACGACCCGTCTCTTGCGACGTCGATGCACATTATCAGACAGTGTTGCTTCAATGCTAGGGTCCTCCTCAAGGGCCCTTGGTTGGTCCTTACGGTGTCGTACCCAGATGTTTTGACCATGAAATCACTCCAACACCTATTGAATACATTTTTTTTACCAATTTTCGTACATTTCCGACTCCTAAAAGTTAGTCAAATATGCTAAGGTACGCTAACATCCCTTTGGACTAACTTCCTGGACGTCATGGATGTTTTGGTTCTTAAACTTTCTAAATGACTTATATTCATTTATAATGGACTTTAAAATAGTACTTAGACCTTACTACACCTACTTTAGGCTTTACGAGACATCTTGAATTATCATGGTGTTTTACTTTGTTTTCAATTTTGAGAGAGGGGGAAATGAATTAATATAAGTAAATATAATTGTTTTGGTCTTTATCTAAGTTGAAAAAAAAAATTGGCGTTTCCTAGGGTTCTAAGGACAAGAAAATTACCTTATTTAGAACTTTCCCGCAACCAAAATGTAACTTCATTGCGTTATTTGTGAGATAAACATGAAGATTTACTTCAAACTTATAACGACAAACACTTTTTTCATGCGAAAGAAGTTTAATAAACCCTTTATATGATAGGTTACAATTCACCTAAGTCTTCATATTCTAAGTATATGGTCTTTTGTTGATCCTATAAATTTTTTACATGGAAACTTAAAGAATTAGAAAACTTCCAACTCAAATTTGTGTTCAATAATATTTATTACCTTCTATAATTTCATAATATTGTCCCACACTAAATAATTTACTTTAACACCTATGAACTGTAATACTCCAAAAGTCTAAATCCTAATCTAGAGCTTAACTTTAGAGTCTAACGGTTGTAACCATTTTCTAAGGTAAAATATAATGTATATAACTCAGTTAGGAAGTGTTAGAGTCAAAATGTCAAGGAACGTCCATAACGTTTGGAAACTGTTGCAAAAGGTGTCAGTGTGTCTTAGCCCATTTAATGGGGTTATAAGAGTCAAAAATTGATGAAGTTTGGAGAAAAGGTGTCTACCACATATTAAAGTTGGTTAAGGTTTGATATTTTTGGGTACGACTCCCCATTTTCCAACCAAAGGGTCCTTGAGGAGGACCCTTGCGTGTTGGCTAAAATGATATTATGGACAGTGTCTACCAACGAGGGCCAATGAGGGGCGTGGTCCAATCGATAGGTGTCGACGTCCACCATCGTTGCACACTTAGATATTTTGGTTATACGTCCATTTGGACAAATCTCTTACACCATCGACGGATGTGCAAGACGGTAGGCGACAAGGACATAGGTTGACCTACGGACCGTCGATGAGGTCTCGTTGGTCTTGCCATTGATTTACTGTTAAGTATTGAGTTGTTTCATTTAATTAATGAAGTGGTTACTTAATTAATAAGGGGTTAGGGGAGGTCTAATTATGTTATTTAATGAATTTTATAAAGGCCAAACCTAATTAAACTTACCCAACTCTCATAATTCCAAAAATCCAATTGTTCTTCCTTCTCTCTAATTTTCATCTCCCAAATAAACTTCATAGAATATAAAAGTCAAATAGGGTTATAGGGAAGGATGAAGACTACTTTTATCCATTAATTTTAAACAATTTAAAAGGTATGGGGTCCTTTCACCTTTGGGATTCCTTTCCCCTAATGGTTCCTTATAAAGTGGATTTCAAAAAGATTACTTCATATCAGTTTCTTTCTACTATGAATTTGACCTTCTAAATTGTATTGTGTATGCTTTCTTTTGGATTACTATGCTTAGATTATGATGTATTCTTATTCAATTATTCTAGTTCTTGATGCATTGACCTAGTTTGTTTAAGATGACCTTTTCCCCCTTAACCTTTGTTTATGAACTAGTGCTGAATTGATGTGTAGTGATTCAATTGACTTCATTATTGTATTAGTTACTACTATGTGATGATATTACACCCATTTTTGGTTTGAATTGACTTGGTTGATTGTAAGACTATGATGATGTCTTGTGAAGGAGATTGGAGTAGGTCTTGTGATCTCAAAGCCTTACTTCAATTATGATTACTAGTGTTTACTCATGAAGTTATATTGAAGCATACCTTATGATGAAATTTATTAGGGTTTGTATGATGTTGAATTAAAATGTATTGATTATGTGATTGTGAGATCATGCGTAAGATGTAATTATATAAGGTTGGTGATGAAGTACCTACCTTACTATGATATAATGATTGTCATATGCTAATCTCACATATGAGTGTTGTAATGAAAGGTGTTCTCATACAATTCCTATTGAGATATGACTATGAATATATAAAAGGTAGAACGTATGACCTAAACTATAAAGAAAGACATGTCCAAAAGGCCTCTAGCTTGACCGAGTGTACTCGTAGTGAGGAGTATCCCTTCACACATAGGGAAGGCAGGTTTACAATTTTCCTCATGAGATTGGGCACTATAATGCATGTAGAATAAATACGTTCCCAACTACATCTCCCAATTCTTGAAATATGTATCCCCGATAGAAATACTAGCTAGTCAATCCACCTTCTTTCGGTGTAGGGTTCCATGACACCGGATTCCACATTAGCTCATGTGGTCTATGTCTATTAAGGAAAGATGTTCCTGAAAGTAAAATTAGGGAATAAAGTGGACTCTAACTAGGATGACTTGAGGTGCTTGACTTAGTCTAGGTAGGGGTATAGGACTCTACCTATACATTGAACTAGTTGACCTTGAGCGAAGTCTTAGAAGAACATTCTGAATGTACATGTTGACTTTATATGTTGATGATACTATATGATGTTGGTTTCATGTATGAACATGCTATTGGCCTATATTGATAAAGTATGATGATGACTACTCTCAATGCCATATAATGTGATGTTAGGCATTGCTTGTGATTTATTTTTTTGTTTTGTTGATTGGGTATGTTTATAGGTCTTTACTTAGTCATTCACTAGTGGATTTAATGGAGATTTATGAGTAATGTCCTTGCTTGGATTATGATGTCAGTAACTCTTATGAATGATTTGTTGTTGTAACATTATGTTAGAGTTAAATTGATTATCAATTCTATTTTGATATGAACATGTTGACTTTGCTTAACTTCAGTAGGGTAGTCTTGTGTTGAATATGCTATTATCATAATGAATAGGTGTTTATTGTCTTAGATGTGCTCCTGATTTGTGTATAAACTTTTCAAAGTAACTTGGCATTGTTTTGAACAAATGTCCTTTTTTAACATTATTTTATATGTTGTGTGTGCATATTATTCCATACTTGCAACAAGTGATGTGCTAACCCAATTTCTTCCTTTTCCCCAACATTTTAGGTTCAGTCGCTGAAGGGTTCGTGACCACTTTGAAGGAAGGGTTGGATCATTTCTCCAAGTGTGGGTGTGTCCTCATGTTCCGAGGATGATGCCTTTCAATCGCTCTACCTATGTTATATTGTTAGAGTCTAAAAACACAGATTTCATTCATTCCAAGATATTGTTGCACGCCATTATTTGCACTTTTACATTGCTTAAGGTTTATGCCCATATTGTTTTGTTCCGTTAAGATGGTTTAATATGAGACATCCCTTTTTAAGACTATATTGTTGTAACACTTCAAAAGTCTAAGACGTTTTCTTGAGAAAAACATAGGTGTAAAAACGTTTAGACACTTTTTTAAGGTAAATTTTAAGGTATATAAGTCATTTAGGAAGTTTGGGCACCAAAACGTCAAGGAATGTTCATGATGTCCGGAAACTAGTTCAATGAGGTGCTAGTGTGCCTTAGCCTATTTGAGTAAGTGTTACGACTTGGAAAATGATGATTTTTTGTTGAAGGGTATCTAACATGTATTAGGGTCAATTTATGGTATAAAATTTTGGGTATGAATTTCTAAGGACCAACCAAGGTTCCTTGAGGAGGACCTTTGCATTTGGGTCGAAGTCTTCTCAAGGCAGTGTGCACCAACGACTTTCCATCAAAGGATCGTGCTCGAATCAACAGGGCGTCAATTTACTACGTCAATGGAAACTTAGAGTATTCGGCCAGGAGTGCTTTTTAAAAAGTCTCTGACCAAAATTACGGACCAACAGGACGGAGCATCCTGTCGTGGTCGATGGACAATGGGGCGTAGGCGGGGTCTCCTTGGTGAGTGAAAAGTTTTGCTACTCGTTTGAAGTTAGGATGATCTATTTAAAGAAGTTTCGATTTATTTAATAAGGGGTTTAGGGAATCCTAAATAAGTGGGTTGATGACCTTTGTAAAGACCCTTATCTAATTAAACAAACTTAGGCCCTCATAATTCCCAAACACAAATTCCCTCCTTCTCTCTTCTTTCTCTCTATAAGTTGAAGAACATCATAGAAGGAAATGTCAAGGAGGGTTCTAACGCTGAAATAACCAAAGTTTCTCCATCAAACTTCATCAATCAACAAGATATGGGATTCCTTTAACCTTTGGGACTTCATTCCCCAAAGGGTTCCATCAATTTGATTTTAAAAGTATGAAATTCAAGTGTGTTTTCATCCAATACAAAATTGATCTTGTGAATTGCTTTTTTTATGATTTCTTTGTGATATTATTAATATATATAAAAAATTTGTAATTCAATTATTTTATTTCTTTATGGATTGGTCTAGTTGAAATAGATGACATATTCCCCTTAACCCTACGTTGTAATTTTGAATTGAATTGTATAGTATTGACTCAATTGAATTTGTTTGGGTGTGAATTACTATATTATGGTGTTATTATGCTAAATATGATTTGATTTTGATAGTTTATAAGTAATTGGCCTAGATGGTGAAGTATACTATGAACTTGATCTAAGTCTCAGATTCTAGGTTATAAACTAGTGATGAATTGTTGTAGAATGATTCAATTGGTCTTGTTATTATGTTAAAATACTATTATGTGATTATATTATAACATTGCTGGGATAAGTTGTAGGTTGATTGTAAGACCTTGATTAAGGCATTGTGAAGGAGATTGAGTAAGTCTTATGACCTCTATTCTGTTCTTCGATTATGGTTACTTGTGATTAAGTAATGATTTTGTATTGAAGTAGATCATATATTAAGATTAATAGGGTTTGTATGATGTTTAATTTAAGTTTGTTTAACTACGGATTGTTAGTTGTGGGATGATATGTAAATGTTATAAGGATGGTGATAATGCACCAATTGCCTTATTTTGATGTAACTCCGTAGATGTGCTAACCTCAATTATATGAATTGCATTGAAAGGACAATACTCATACAATTCTTATTGAGATATGATGATGATGATTATACAAGGGGTAGAACCTATACCTAAATTAAGTTATGATGATTAATAAAGACATTAAAGACATTTCAAAAGGGACTGAACTAGAGTAAGGAGTGCTCTTTTCCACATAGGGAAGGTAGGATTACGATTGTACTCTTGAGATTGTATACTATAATGCATGTAGCATAAAGAGGGTCCCAACTATATATCCTATTTCTTGAACTATGTTGCCCCCATAGGAATAATATCTAGTTCATCCACTTAGTTTCTATGTTCATGTTTGGTACTACCTTGGCAAGTATTCCACGTTCCTTCGGTGTAGGGTTCTATGGCACCAGATTCAACATTATCTTATGTGGTATATGTCGTTTGAAGCATGATGTCCCAAATTTGTAAAATAAACAAAAGGTAAAAACTCTAACTAAGATAACTTGAGAGGTATGACATAGTGTAACAACCCGCTAGTACACCGTAGAAGTTAGAGAGTCCTTGTCTCACCACACGGAAAATGAGACATCAAGAAGTCTCATCTAAGCCACTCGTATCATTTATTGCATCATATACATACTAAAATAAATAAGAATTCAAAACATTCTTCACACACAAAAAACTCTTTCCATAATAATTACACAAGCGGAAGACATTCATTTAAAACATTATATATTTACAACCTCTACTTGAACAATCTAAACATTGGAGTATACAATACATTGGACTAAGCCAATACAAGACATAAAATAAAGACTAAGACATAAATGAACACAAAGATATTGTCCTCGAATCGATGAGTACTCATTATTACTTCATCTTCAACCCTTAGAAACCTATCCATCCTCCATAGAACACCAAGACTTCCAATTCCCTACACTTTAGTCAAAACGGGAAAAGAGGGGGCTAGCACATTAGATGCACTAAGTATAGAAGCCATGCAAAAATCATGAAAAAGGGACATGTAGTAAATAACATGCTTTTTGTGAATTTTGATTAAAACATCATACTATAATCATAAGAACAACATTTAACAACTTAGAAACACGTAAGAAATCATTTAAGAAATTATTGACATTTTAAGAAAAAAACATCACAGTGAACTACTTCATTGTACAGTGAACTTCTTCTTCACTTTTATAGTGAAGTTCCTTATCTTAACTTCACACACCTTTTAGAATATAATCCCCTCACTAAGAGCTATCCTAAGACTCACTTATGTAAGACAAAGAGATACCTCCCATACACCTTCTCTAGGCACACCTAAATGATCCTTAAGACCACCCATAATAAGATATACACACTTACAAATACATCAATCACATGAACATGAGATCCTCCTACCAAACGTGATTCAAAGGTTCACTTGAGTGCGTTGTGAAACGATCGCCTATAAAATACCTTACACACACACATAAGATATCCGTTATACTACTTAAGATAAAATCATTCTCACTTAATACATTACACTATATATAGTATGACATTCTCCTTACAAAGTCTAACAAAAGACTTACTTAAGTACATCAAGAATATAAGTTCCATGATTGACCTCTTCAAGATTAACCAAGTAATCCTTAAGAATACCTAAGTTCGGATTATGTCTACATAATCAACCATCATTTCTAACTAGAGTCATTCTTAAAACTTATCTAGGTAAGATAAAAAGTGACCATTACTATGCCCCCTTCACACCTTAACTAGACAACCCTTAACTACTTTAGATGACTACTTATTCATTTATCATACTTTCTTAGCTTTAGTCATGACATTCATTAGTTCATTTAAGACTCATTCATCACATAAAGACATTCAAGTAATGGTGTTAGACAGGACCTAGGGACTCCAACTAACACCTTCAAAGCCTATTGTGCCATGTCTAGATAGCGTCATATAACACAACCTAAACTCCATAGAACTTTTCTAATTCTAGTAGGTATCCCATATGATGAGAATAGGAAATAACCGACATAGACCATGGTAACAAAAAATTGAATCCAGAGTTCAAATATACTCCGATGAGGATGCTCTACTTGACAATGGTAGAACTTGGACACATCCCATGTAGGCACATGGGTAAGGAATAAGAAGAGTGTGCTTTGTACTTTGTCTCATACTTTAACTAGAACTACTTCCCTTACCATAATCACTTAGTGCTAGCCTTTTGTCTCATAGAATAATATACACTAA
The DNA here is from genome assembly GCA_027705065.1 of Solanum peruvianum. Classification (NCBI taxonomy): domain Eukaryota; kingdom Viridiplantae; phylum Streptophyta; class Magnoliopsida; order Solanales; family Solanaceae; genus Solanum; species Solanum peruvianum. Next base: position 36,818,496 of record JAKWJD010001763.1, on the reverse strand, counting down.
AGGTTCATATAAAGGGGTTCCATATAAGTGCATAACCCATTTACATTTACCGTACCAAAAAGATCCACTAGGGATACCTTACAATGGCGACAAGAAGCTCATAATGTCTTTCTTAAGGATTTATATGATGTTGTTCTATCTAATCAACCTTAAGACATTTAATCCTTTCCTTGAAGGATACCATTATCGCTTTCTACTTCAAAATTAATAACCTTACCACTAGGTTTAAGGTTTCACGTAAAGGACCCTCTTAACATCATTAAAGGTCTGATGTTATTCATACATACAAGACTATGTGGCTTTAGCATCATAAGTCAAGACATCACATATTCGTAGTCATACATGCATTAAGTAAGGGATAGAAGTCAATAAACACAAGACACCATATACTTCACTTTAACACATATTATATGTCATTTTGTGAGACACTTAGGGATAATAATATCGTCTTTACGTCATCCTATACATTACCATATTATCATAAATATAAACATTATAGTCTCATATAGTCAAGAAGGAGCAACTATGCATCAACCCTAATACAACACATATAAGCACATAGTCATAGTCTATATGATCTCCTAATATACATGGAAAGAACACATATATTCACATTACTTCACATATAGATACATATGCTAATACTTCATATAAATCAACTATAGAAATCGTCATAATACTTAAAGTAGTTTCCACAAGGCAATGATCATCATATTATTTAAAAGAATGCTAACAAGGCCACATCAATTACTACTAAATCATATAACACCTTCACCATAAGTGGATCATACCAATCACAACATAATTGAAGTATAATTAACATAAAATAAAGGGAATCTCGGCAGCATACTACCACTCCTTCCTAACACTTCAATCCAATGATAAACAATACAATTCAATACCATAGGGCCTCTACCCTTGAACATGAACATCAATTCAATACAAAAAATATGATACTCAATGAAACTATGTCAATACAATATAGATTCATCAATCTAAGACAACAAAAATATCAATTCATTACAATTATTACATCAATCAATAGCCCATAGAAAACTAAACTAAAATCATAAGCATTAAGTTAATATCAATTCATAAAGATTAATATTCAATATATCTAAGAATATAAAATACTCAATTGATCATTTTGAAACATACTATAAACCAATCAATCATAATATATACATGAATCAAAAGATTAAAACAATCTACACTTAAATTCATAAATATCAATGCCTGATCTCATAACCCATATATTAGTAAAAGTGAGAGAGTTGTGAAGGTCAAGGGTTAATGAAGAATATCATTTGAAAACATCAATAATATCATATCTTAATGTTTGAACACCTAGAATGCAAGAACCCAAGACTGTAGAAATTGGACTTTTTCATCTTTTTTGAAATTTTCAAAAATCATCTTTGAAATTGGATCTAAGGTGATATAATGCCTTAGATAAATAACTCTCATACCTAATTAGAATAATCCAATTATAATTGAATAATAAACACCATTGAAGATCTATCTTGAAGCTCTATCTTCACCTTGAGCTCTTATGGAGGTTCTTGAAGAAACTTTGAGAGGGAATGAGTTTTGATTTAGGTCCTAGGTTTTACATCATATTTTAATGACTCATATACTCTTAAAATATCCATAAAAACCTAAAACCACTGTCCTACTATTTTATAAGACTTGGCGTTAATTTCCCGAAATCCCAAGCCTTAACAGAAAACTACCAGAAAATCACAACACCATCGCACCCAACATTGATGGTCCGTGGGTGAGACCACGCCCATTGATGGGGTCTCGTTGGTTTCTCCTGCAGCTTCTCCACCTGCAGAATCTCAGTCTTTATCGATGCCCCAAGTAGACAAGCCTTCAATCAATCGACTGGCCGTCATTTGCATCGTCGTTTGGCACTGCATGCATGCTGACATGCAACTTTAAGTCTTGAGTTGGGGTCTGAAACACCCCAAAATGAACTAAGGGGAACTAGATCCTCACGAGTGTTTCTTGAGTTAATATTCTTTTAAAATGAGTTAATTTAGTGTTCTTAGGAGGGGTGTGATTTTTGGTTTGGTTTGGATGTCAAACATCCAATGACGTCCATGACGTTCGGGAGGTGTGCCTTAAAAAGTGTTCTTGCGTCTTGCTGTGTTTGAGTGAGTTTTACCTGTTCGTTTTGCTTGAAACAGATGTGAGGTGTTCCTAATACCTAGACGACTTAGTTTAGGGGTTTAAGTTTTGGCAATATCAAACATAAGACCCTCTAGGGTCCCTAGATGAATGGCCCAAGACATGGACAAAGCTGCCAAAGAAGTGACAAAATGACGACCCTACGGATGGTCCATTTGTCCACCAATGGCCCGTTGACCTTGGGAGTCGATTGGCCCTGAAAGTTGGTATTGTGAAGGATCCATATGGGCTAATTCTCAACCAACAAGACCTCACCATCTTCCCGTCTCTTGACAAACAATCCGTTGGTTGGTCCGTTCGTGAAACTGCCCATAAAGCTGTAAAGTGAACTGCCTTGGCTTAAAGTGTTTGGTAAATTAACCACAAGTCTTTTATGAAACTAGGAAGTTATTTTTAGTGTATATTAGGTTTATTAAAGTGTTTTTAACCTTAATGCCTCATTTTAGACCTTTTTTTCTGAAACCAAAAACCCCTCTCTCTTAGAAGACTCTCTCAAGTCACCATGGAAGCTAGAAGTAAAGAAATGGTTGGAGGGCTGTTGATGGTTGTTTATCAATCAAAAATATTTGGTATTTCCTCAATGTTAGGTCTGGAATCCATCCTTGAACTCTCTTCCATTCAAGGAATCCCTTCAAATGAATTCTCAAAATGGGTTCTCAACCCTAGTTTCTTCGATCTTCAACTCTAAATATGTGTCTTGCATGAAAACATTTATAATGAATTAATATTAGAATTTCTAATGTTAGTTTATTATATTAATCTTAAGACTCCAATTAAATCATGTAAATCTTTTCATCTAATGTTGGCTTAAGAAATTGGTTAAATGAGCATGAAATTGTAGTCTTTGGGTTTTATTTTCTTATTGTTGTTATTGTTGTCTAGATGCTTCCCAAAAGACTTTATTATGGTGAAATATTGATAAAACGGTTATAGGTGATGAAATCTTGGATTAAAGGGTAAATCAGTTATGTTGTTAAGTTTCAATTTTGAAATGTTTATTTGAATTGTATGAATGTGAAATTACTTGTTTATTGTGAATGAGGACATGAAGTCTTGTTAGCCTAAGTTAGATGATGATAAGGTTACTCTTGTTAATTGTGTCTTATGAAAATATTATGTGAAGTATGTTAGAGTGTATGTTTAAATGAAGTTATTCTTGTTTATTGTTTATGAAGATTTTTATGAAGTATGTTATGGGTTATGTCTAAAGTACATATATGATTATATGAAGTATGTAAGTTGTTTGATGTGATGAATGAAGGTATAAGCATGTATAGGAGTTAAATGTAAATGAAATGAAGCTTATGTGCAAGGTGTTCTCACATGTTCACACACACTTACACTTGAATGAATGAATTAATCTAAGTTAATCCAAGAAGGTGACTTTGAGGTGAACACTCTTCGTGAGTTTACATGAAGTGTTTAGTAGCAAACTCACTATTCCTAATCAGATTTCAATGATAGGTTGCACGATGAATTCCCTCTGTGAGTTGACATGTGGTTTTCAGTAGTCATCCTTAACCAAAAGTTTATAATATTGAGAATCCGTGGGAGTTATATCTACCACCTAGAGGATATGTAGGATAGGTGGATAACACTTTGTGAGTGGAGATGTTGTATTCTAATGGACCTCTTGAGATGAGTACTCCTAATTAGTATATAATGATTTACTTAGAAGAAATCTCTTTATCCCTTAACTATGATCCCGCATAGGTGTAGCTATTGGGCAAGCCATGTAAAATCTAAGAGAATTACCTCACTCTAGGAAAGTTTGGATCCCTCATCCGATAGGGGTTAATATAGGGATTCCATGTCTAGCTCTCATGGTCTATGTTGATTAAGATAACTCACACAAAAGTAATGAAATTACTATGTCTTCTCAAAGAACGTGCTACCTATGTGAATTGAATGAACTAAGTCTTCTAAAAGAACGTGCTAGTTATTGTAGGTGGTGGTATGGAACGGTATCTATCTATTCTATTAGGTAGGACCTTCCGAAAGGGAAGACGTGGTGCCAAACCTTCTAAAAGAGTGTACTACTTAGGGTAGGTGGCGGTATGGAACTCTATCTACTCATTTCGCTAAGTAGGCATTCTGAAAGGGAAGACTTTGTTGTTTTGTTGGGTGTTATTCTATTGTATTGCTAGTTAGTGGGTGCTTGTTATCCATGGGTTAGTATGCCCAAAGGGAAGAATTCTTGAGGGTTTCTATGGTGTTTATATAAGGAGTAATGTGAATACTTCCTTCATGTCTTACCTTAGTGAATCTTAGGATGACCTTTCAAGGGAAACGCCTACGAAAATGATGCTTATTCCTTATTGGAAATACTTTAGAAGTTTACTATCTTTGTAGTATTTTTTAGTACACTTCAATGTTTTGTCTAGTTTGATGTAAATTTAATTTAGTAATTCTAAAGTGTTCAAATTCAAGGAAAACCATTAGGAGCACTAAAGTGGAAGTAGTAGTAAGGGATGCTACTCTCACATTGCACTTAGTGTGACCTATAAGTACTATTGGATGAGGGAATTTACATGAAGTTCGTATGGATGTATGATTGGTACTTGTTTATCTTGGAGTGTGGATTTGATTTCTCTTGTGAAGTAAGACTATGGTTGGTTGTATTAAAGATCCTTTTGGTGCGACTTGAAGGGATTGTAGGGGCGGTCCCTTCTTGCCTCACTTTAGGGAATCTTAGGATAACTTGGGTTAGGGAAACTGTAAGGGGAAAAGGGTTCACATGACTTGCACTATGAATTCACTGTAATGTCAATTTAAGTTTACTTTGATGTTTTCAGAAGTTACTGTGAAGTTCTCGGAAGTTACTGTAAAGTGTTCCTTTTGTTTAAAAATTATGGAAATACTCCTTTGAGTGTTAAAAGATGTTCTTTTTGTTGTTTCGTTTCTCAATTCTTGAATGTTTTGCATAAGTGGGATGAAATGTTATTTTACTAAAATGTCCCTTTTCGCATGTTCTTGCCTATGCCATATTTAGTACATGAATTGTACTAACCCCATACTTTTCTATACAATGAGTATAGGTTTGAAGCATTTTGAAGGTTGAAATCTAGAAGTTTAAGCTTGAGAAAGTTCCTCTGAAAAAGAAGTACGTCGTCACATATTCGAGGGCATAGTTCGTTTTGTAGTTTCTTAGTTAAAGAATTATTATGTATTTCTTTCAATGGAAAGGGTCGCGTCCCTAATATATTATATGTTGTGTCTTATGTTTTGCTTGTGACGATGAGATTTCTTATGTATTTATGAAAAATTTCCTTTTTATTGATTTATTCATGAAAAATTTTAATTTTGATCTGCTATTCATGTCTTATGTAACGAATGCTAGTTAAAGGTCTTGTACATGACCCAAAAGGGTCAAGTAAGGCCGGTCACAAAATGAGGGTTCCTTCTAACTTCTAGGGGTTACTTTTGGATCGTAAAAGACATTGTATCAGAGCAAATAATTTTGGGAAATAGTTTAAGGCCTAAAAGTCTCACAAGCCGCGTCTAGTAGTATATTGGTCATTGGTGTGAGTCGCAATATATCCATGGACAAGAGGCTATAGGACGATAGAGTTTCACTTTCTTCATTACTCTTGAATCGCGCCATAGAACATAACTCCATAAGGCTTCTATCTCTTATGTTCCCTTGTCTGGTTGTATTCTAGGCGTGATTGCTTGAAAAGGGGAGTTTCGATGCTATGATGATTTTGTGGCTAAAAGAGTGAATGGTAATGTATGTTTTAAATTTGGGATGTGATGTAATTTATGGATAGGTGTGAATTATGAGGTTGGCAGTGTTGTGATGAGAAACTTTATGGTGATTTAGCTCTAAGCATAGTAGGAGTTATAATGATTTAATAAAGTGCTTTTGAGAATAAATGAGTTATCTTGTGATTATGTTCATTGATGGTATATATTCTTTAAGGTGTGAATTTGATGAATGTTTTAAGAATGTAAAGATTTTGTAGGGGTAGAGGGAAATCCTCTTGTGAGGTTAATGTTTAAATAGTCATTCTTTTGTTTTGGTGTATGTTGTAGTGTAGGGTTTTACTAAGACGGAAATGTGGAATGCATATCTTGTGAGAAAATTTTGTTCCATGAATTGAGTTGAGTGATGCCCAAGAGTTGAACGAAGTGATGTCTACGAGAGTTTCTTTAGGCTTGAATCCAAAAAGGGAAGTGCTATGCTTAACTTCTAAGGTTGATGTTTAATATTTATGTGCATGAGTTGAGGGTAGTGTGAGTTCCTACCTTGTGAGAGGCATAATGGTGCTTTGAAGTATGAGGCCTTGAGTATGTATTTACCGTAAGTGGCGGAGAATGAATTTTGAGTAAAATGGCATGTAATGTACTTAGTTCAAGAGAATCCTACAGGGTCACTAAGTGGGAGTGGTTGTATGGGATTCTAGTCACACATTGCACTTGGTGAAATTTACTTAAGTCTCTTTGGAGTAATTTAATGTGGTCTTGTCCCTTATAGCGTCATAACATCTTGTTAAAGTTTCTTGAAAGGTGCATTATTGAAATTTTTAAGCATCTGACATTGTGATGTTTTGAATTCACGGTAATGAAGTTAAAATTTTGAGAAAATATATTTTTAATGAATTATGGTTTCAAGGTGTTATAAGATGAGTTTATGTGACTTTATAATTCATATGATCATGTCATCTTGATGAATTTCTTAAGGAATTATTTTTTGAAAAAAAATTTGGTACGCTTAACATTTAGCTTAATGAAACTCACTGTGAAATTTTTTATTTGTGAAAAAAATTTGTTTTTCTTGAGTTGAAGTTTCAATATGTGCAATAGTATTGAATATCATCATGTTTAATGTTGGATAAGGAAGTTCCTCCATAGGAGAAGGTTAAGGGTGAGATTTGATATTTTTGAAGTTTGCAAGAATTGCCTATGTTGCTAAGTGTTTCAAAGTGTGAAATGATCCTCCTTGATGATTGATGCTTTGATTTTGAGTGTTTTAATGATGATTTTAATGTTTTATGTGATTCAAAGTGACTCCTTGTTGTTCTTGAAGTTTTAGTGTTATTCGAGGACGAATGTTATTCTAAATGGGGGAGAATGTAACGCCCCAAAATGAACTAAGGTGATCTAGAGCCTCGCGAGTGTTTATTGAATTAATTTTCTTTAAAATTAGATAATTTAGTGTTCTTAGGATGTGTGTGAAGTTCGTTTAAGTTTTGAGGTCAAACGTCTAAGGACATCCATGACGTTCGGAAGGTCTGCCTTAGCAAGTGTTCTTGCATATTTTTGTGTTTGAGTGAGTTTTACGTGTTCGTTTTGATTGAAAAAGATGTGAGGTGTTCCTAGACCTATAATACTGAGTTTAGGGGTTTAACCTACGGGAACAAATCCATATAGGACCCACAAAAGGCCCTAGATGAAGGGTCAAAGACTTGGACCAAGCTGCCAAAGCAGTGACCAAACGATGACCCTAAAGACTTTCGGTTGGTCCACCTAAAGCCCTATTACCTAACGTGTCGATTGTCCCTGAAATATGGGATTGTTCAGTATCCAAATGGATATAAGTCTCAATCAACGAGACCTCACCAACGGGCCGTATCTTGACAAACGGTCCGTTGGTTGGTCTGTTGGTGAAACTGCCTAAAAAGCTGTAAAGTGGACTGCCTTGGCTTGGGGTGTTTGGTATATTCAGCCTAAGTCTTTTATGACCCAAATACGTTATTTTTAGTGTTTATTAGGTATATTAAATTGTTCTAAACCCTAAGACCTTATTTTAGTTCCATCTGCGAAAAACCCAAAACCCCTCTCACTTAGAAGACTCTCTCGAGTCATCTTGGAAGCTAGAAGTCACGATATTCTAGGAGGGATGTTGATGGTCGTTTATCCATCAAAAGTCTTTGGTATTTATTCAATATGAGGTATGGTATCCAACCTTGAACTCTCTTCCATTCAAGCAGTCCCTTCTAATTAATTTTCAAAATGGGTTCTCAACCCTAGTTTCTAATATCTTCAACTCCAAATATAGGTCTTGCATGAAAACATTTATAATGAATTAATAATGGTATTTTTAATTTTAGTTGATGATTTTAAGGTTAAAACTCCAATCAAATCATGTTAAAGCTTTTCATCTAATGTTACCTTAAGAAATGGGTTAAATGAGCATGAAATGGTAGTCTTTCGGCTTTGGTTTCTTATTGTTTTTATTGTTGTTTAGATAATGCAAAAAGGGTCTTATTATGGTGGAATATTTAGAAAAAGTTTATAGGTGATGAAAGCTTCGATTAGAGGGAAAGTTGGTTATGGTGTTTATTTTTAATTTTGAAATGCTCCTGAGTTGTATGGTCCACCTTCTTGTTGGCGGTGTCTATTTGAATTGTATGAATGTGAAGTTACTTCCTTATTTTGAATGAGGACATGAATTATTTTTAGGCTAAGTAGGATGATTATAAGGTTATTCTTGTTAAACCTGTCTTATGAAGATATTATGTGAGGTATGTTAGAGTGTATGCGAAAATGAACTTATTCTTGCTAATTGTTTATGAAGCTTGGTGTGAAGTATTTTAAGGGTTATGTCTAAAGAACCTATATGATTATATGAACTATGTAAGGTGTGTGATGTGTTGAATGAAGGTCTAAGCATGTATAGGAGTTCAATGTAAATGAAATGAAGCATATGTGAAAGGCGTGCTCACATGTACACACACTCACACTTGGATGAGTGCATGAACCTAAGTTAAGTCAAGAAAGGGAGTTTTGAGGTGAACACTTTTCATGAGTTGAGATGAAATGTTTAGTAGCAACCTCACTGTTCCTTTTCTAAGCTTTCGAAGATAGGTTGGAATATGAATTCCCGTTGTGAGTAGAGATGTGGTGTTCACTAGTTATCCATAACCTAAAGTTTATAATGTTGAGAATTCATGGAGAGTTATGTCTAGAACCATGAGGATATGAATGAGAGTTCGATTACACTTAGTGAGTGGAGATGTGTTTTCCAATGTACTTCTTAAGATGAGTACTCCTCATTAGTAGAGAATGTGTTACTTAGTAGCAATCTCCTTATCCATTAACTGTGCGCCCGCATAGGTGTAGCTATTAGGAAAGCCATGTAAAAGCTAATAGAATGATCTCATTCTAGGCAAAGGAGGATTCCTCATCCAATAGGGGTTAATATCGGGATTCCATGTCTAGCTCTCATGGTCTATATTGGTTAAGCTAACTCCCACAAAAGTAATAAAAGTACTATTTTCTAAAAGAAGATGCTCCATATGTGAATTGAATGAACTAAGTCTTCTAAAAGAACGTGCTACTTAAGTTAGGTTGTGGTATGGAACGCTATCGATCCATTCCATTAGGTAGGACCTTCCGAAAGGGAAGACTTGGCTCCAAACCTTCTAAAAGAGAGTACTACTTAGGGTAGGTGGTGGTATGGGACGCTATCTACTCATTGCACTAAATAGGTATTTTGAAAAGGAAAACTTTGATATTTTGTAAGGTGTTATTCTATTATATTGATAGTGTGTGGGTTCTTGTTATCTCGGGGTGAGTATGACAAAACGGAGGACGTCGTAAGGGTTGCATCGGTGTGTAGTGAAGGAGGTATTTGAATACTTCCTTCATGTCTTATCTTAGTGAAACGTAGGATGACGTTTGAATGGAAACTCGTACTTAAATGACGCTTATTCCTTAGTTGCAATACTTTGGAAGTTCACTATCTTTATAGCCTTTTTAGTATACTTTAATGGTTTGCTTAGTTTGATTTAAATTTGATTTAGGCATCGTAAAGTAATCAAATTCAAGGGAATCAATTAGTAGCACTAAGTGGGAGTAGTAGTATGCTATTTTACTCTCACATTGCACTTAGTGTGACTTATAAGTACTATTGGATGCGGAAATTTGCATGAAGTTCATATGAATGTATGTTTGGTACTTGTTAGAAAAGAGTGTATATTGGATTTCTCTTATTAAGTAAGCATATAGTTGGTTGTGTTAAAGATCCTTTTAGTGTGACTTTAAGGAAGTGTAGTGGAGGTCCCTTCTTGCCTCACTTTAGGGAATCTTAGGACAACTTGGGTTAGGGAAACTTCAAGTGAAAAAGGGTTCACATGACTTGCACTATGAATTCACTGTAATGTCGATTTGAGTTCACTTTTGAAGTTTTCAGAAGTTACTGTGAAGTTTACGGAAGTTACTGTAAAGTGTTCCTTTTGTTTAAAAATTGTGGAAATACTCCTTTGAGTGTTAATGATGTTCGTTATGTTGTTTTGTTTCTAAATTCTTGTATGTTGTACATAAGTGGGATGAAATGTTATTTTATTAAAATGTCCCTTTTCGCATGTTTTTGCCTATGCCATATTTAGTACATTAATTGCACTAACCCCATACTTTTCTAAACTATGAGTATAGGTTGGAAGCATTTTGAAGGTTGTAGTCTAGAAGGTTAAGCTCGGGAATGTTCCTCTCAAAAAAAAGTATGTCCTCACATATTCGAGGGCATAGTCCGTTTCTTAGTTTCTTAGTTAAAGAATTATTATGTATTTCTTTCGATGTACAGGGTCGTGTTCCTAAGATATTATATGTCGTTTCTTATGTTTGGCTTTTGACGATGAGATTTCTTAAGTATTTATGAAATATTTCCTTTTTATTAATTAATTCGTAAAAAGTTTTTATTCCGCACTACTACTCATGTCTTAATGAATGCTAGTTCAAGGTCTTGTACAAGACCCCAAAGGGTCATGTACGACCGGTCACACAACGAGGGTTCCTCATAAAATCTAAAGGGCACATTCTGGTAGTGACAAGATCCTCCTCTAGGACATCTTGTGGTTCTTACGTAGGACCTACCACATCAATTTCATCCAAAAAAAACACGTAAAACTGTACAAGACATGCATAGATACCCAGTGTCATTTTAAGTCAAGACTTTCGAACATCATGGACGTTCTTGGACGTTTGACCTCCAAACATTATTCAGCGCGCAATCAAGTAGAAACATCAATTTCACATATTCGAGAGAATCACACCACACCAACAAACTAGAATAAATTCTACAACTCATTATGTCATAAAACTCACATCCTTTATTCCAAATAACAAAAACTCATTTTATATTCAATAAAATGTTCATTTGAATAAGTTATAACAACATTACAACAATTTTAGACCAAACAGTTAATTAGTCATTTTTTTTACAAAACCATGCATTAAGAAGAAATCACTGGCAACTTTATAGTGAACATGCTTTAGAATCTAAGAATGCAACACTTCAGAAATTCCTTATAATACACAACAATTCAATATCATATAATCATTTGGAAATTCTCACTATTAATCTTCATGAAACAATTTAAGATCTACACTAGATGCAGATGACCCATGAGGAATAAACCATGCATGAAAATGAATTTCTTTTTTATTCAACAAAACATCAACCAAAACATGCATATCATAAGGAGAACATTAGGAATTCACTTTTTCACAAAAGACTCATACACCAACCAAGTTACTAAGAACACTTTGTATGGGCTTAATAAAACACATAAAGAAAAGTTAAGGGTACCTCACTCCCAACAACCATATTCTTAACCATATGCCCCCATTAAGGAGTAACCCATTCTAAGGTCCACATGGCATCTACTACAAGCAAATACCTCAATGCACTATAAAACATTCTAATACTTTCCCACCAAGTCTATCTCATGAAGACTAAAGATTCTAAAAGGTTTAACCATTACATCCCCCTTACTCGGAGAAACTCACCTTCACTCTTTCACATTTAAGCACCTTGCTTTTTATGGTGGTGTCTTAAACAACTTCAAACTATATCAAAAACCACTCCTTCACATTTATAAAAATATAACTTACCATTAATTTCCAACTACACTACCCCTCAAAAGGTAAATTAAATCAACCTTATGTCAAAAACACCATCTATCACACCTCATCTAACAAGTCACATCTCATTTTTTCTTTCCCTAAACCAAACATTCATAAACCCTCAATGGAAAAATTGTAACGAACTACTTAGTCGTTTTGAGCAGCAGATTTTATTTCAGGAAAAACTGTCTGGGTCGACGGATCCGACGACGGACTGTCATGGGCACGACGGACCGTCATGGGCACGACAGACCGTCATGGGCACGACGGACCGTCGAGGGGGTCTCATTCTAAAACACTTAGAATCTGAAATTAGGGTACTGAAATCGACTCTCTGAACTTCGCAACAAAATGGCAGGACGGACCGTCACAGGCATGACGGGTCGTCACAGACCCTAAGTGAAATTTAGTCTCTGAACTCCGTGACGGAAGCAGCAGGACGGACCGTCGCAGGCACGACAGGCCGTCATAGGCTGCGTAATCCCAGGCTGGGTCGGATTTCTGTTACATATTTTAAGGGGCGTTTTGGACTATTCCTGCTATAATTATAAACTTAGTGGGTTAATATTAATAAGTCAATTTCTCGGGGGTTAAAAGAGATAACCTTGAATTAATTAGTGGGTTAATTAATCATATTTTATACTTAATTATATGCTAATTAGGATAAAAGAAAGAGGGTTTGAATAAGAAAAAAATAGAAAGAACCGAGAAAGGCAGAAGAACGATCGAGAGAGAGGAGAAACGAAGAAGAAAACAAAGCTTTGAAAAGTAGATTGCTTGATCACGAATCTTCGGTGGAGGTAGGTTATGGTTTATGCTATTCGTAGTAAACTCTTAATAGAGAAAGATATGTATTGGGTAGTATTGTAAACCCTTCTATATGCTTAATTGTATGCTTGCATGAATGTGACTATATAATTGTGATAAAATAAGCATGATGAAGCTATTGAATCCTAAATCTTGAAAAACCCTAATCTACTTTGTTAATGATGATGCCTTGGTATAAAAGAAGGCTTGATGAATGAAAGTAGTAAGATTAGGGTATCGGGTGTCACGTTCTGACACCAGGATAGTAATAGAGGATTGGGTGCCACGTTCCGATACCAGGATAGTATATGAGGATCGGAGTGTCACGTTCCGACACCAGGATAGTATATGGATCGGGGGCCACGTTTCGGTACCAGGATAGAATGAGGATAGGAGTGCCACGTTCCGGCAGCAGGATAGAATATGGATCGGGTGCCACGTTTCGGTACCAGGATAGTATATGGATCGGAGTGTCATGTTTCGACACCAGGTTAGTATATGGATCGGGTGCCACGTTTCGGTACCAGGATAGTATATGGATCGGAGTGTCATGTTTCGACACCAGGATAGTATATGGATCGGGTGCCACGTTCCGGTACCAGGATAGTATATGGATCGGAGTGTCACCTTCCGACACCAGGATAGTATATGGATCGGGTGTCACGTTCCGACATTAGGGTAGTATTTTGAGAATCGGAGTGTCACGTTCCGACACCAGGATAGTATATGGAGCGGAGTATCACGTACCGACACGAGAGGAATAAAGATAATGAATCTTGAAAGATGTTAATATACTCAATTTAATGAACCTATTTCCCAAATGAGTATGGTATTGAGGCTTGAGTCCTCATGGGTGTACTTGGCGTTATTTATTAATGATTATAGTACTAGATGTTGCTACAGATTGAGTATTGTAGTTGATTTTATGATGTTATCTGATATATACGGTTTTCTATTTTGAGTTGGCCGATGATACCTACTCAGTACTTGTGTTTTGTACTGACCCCTACTTGTATGTTTCTTTCTTTGTTATTTGTGGAGTGCAGCAAACGTACCGTCGTCTTCAACACAACCGCAACTCTAGCCAGTCTTCATTACACCGGATTTTAGGGTGAGCTAATGCTTCTAGCTTGGACTAGATCTTCTTTTTCATGTCTTGATGCCTTGAAGTTCCGACGTGGACTAGCTTTTTTTTTATTTTAGCTTCCTAGATACTCTTAGATTTAGAAATTTGAGGATTGATGTTCTTGTGATGATGACTTCCAGATTTTGGGGAATAATAGATGTTGAGTTTTTAGAAGTTATTGAATTGATTAATGAGTTTAAGTCTTCCGCATTGTATTTTGTTCATTATGTTTAAAATGTTAAGGTTTAGATTGGTTGGTTCGCTCACATAGTAGGATAAGTGTGGGTGCCACTCGAGGCTCGGTTTTGGGTCGTGACAAGCTTGGTATCAGAGAATTAGGTTTGTTTTCATCACACAAGAACGAGTCTAGTAGAGTCTTAAGGAACGCTAGAGGGACGCCTTTACTTTTCTTTGAGAGGCTATAAGACTTTAGGAAAATTCCATTCTTTCTTCTTTCGTGCTATTACTTGGGTCCAATTGGTATCTAGGTGATACAAATTGGTATCTGACCATCTTCACTCTATTTCGCAGATGGTTAGAACTAGAGCAACAACCGGGCCAACACCAACACCGGCAAGACAAGAAGCGTCTGAGCCAGCCACTGGGGCTGTAACTCGAAGAGGAGTAGTGGCAAGAGGCCGTGGTAGAGGTCGCGGGAGGAAGTCCTCTAGAGGAAGAGGACAAGCACCTAGCCCAACTAGTACTAGGGCGGTGACTCCTCCTCCGACTGAGGAAGTGATAAGAGAGGGTGAGGAAGGGGAGAATGAACAAATGCAGAATGAGGAATTACCACCCCAACCTACCACAGAGATGATCAATAAGGTTCTTGCTTGTCTTAGCGGATTATCTGATCAGGGCTAGAAACCTCCAGTGTTTTCTGCACCAGCACCTCAGGTTTCGGAGGTACAACATGAAGCTACTGTGGCTCCCCACATGGATGCCTCATTGGAAATAGGCACGTTTCCTCGGTTGACTACAGGGCCTATAATGACAAGTGATCAGCATGAACTTTTCAGTAAGTTCTTGAAATTGAAACCTCCAGTCTTAAAAAGTGCTGAATCTGAGGATGCCTATGATTTTCTGGTTGACTTTCATGAGTTATTACATAAAATAGGCATAGTGGAACGATTTGGTGTTGAATTTGTAACCTATCAGTTCCAGGGAAATGCCAAAATGTGGTGGCGGTCACATGTTGAGTGTCAACCCGCACAGGCACCACCTATGACTTGGGCGTCATTCTCTAGCTTGTTTATGGAGAAGTATATCCCCCGGACTTTGAGGGATAGGAAAAGAGATGAGTTCTTGAGCCTAGAGCAAGGTAGAATGACGGTTACTGCATATGAGGCTAAGTTTCGTGCATTATCCAGGTATGCCACCAAACTTTGTTTCAGTCCATAAGAGAGGATTCACCGTTTTGTGAAGGGTTGAGGTCAGAATTGCGGATTTCAGCCTTAAAGGTAGCGGCTATGGCAAAATCCTTTCAAAAAGTGGTAGACTTCGTGATAGAGGTGGAAGGAGTGAAGCCAGATGACTTCACCATGGCATCGACATCAAAAAGGTTTCATAAGGGAGGTGAGTTTAATGGTTCTTACTCCAGAGGAAAGGGTTCAGGAGGTTACTCAGTCCGACCAATTCAGTCCTCACTACAGACTGTACTTGGTGGTCCACCTCAGACCGGTAAACATTTTTCTGAGGTTGGAGGTTATTCCCAGACTTCGTCAAACTCATAGAGACCGATGCTTGAATCCAGAGAATGTAATGGATGTGGGGAGACGGGACACATTAAGAGGTATTGTCCAAAACAGAGTTACAGACCTCCAATGGTCAGAGGTAGAGGTGGTCATGGAAGAGGCCGTCATTCTGGAGAGCGTGGTGGTCGAGGTAATGGTGGTCACCAAAACAGCCGGGGTGATGGGCAAACTTGCGCTACTACAACACCACATGGTAGGGGCAACAGGAAGACAGGTGATAGGGCCCATTGTTACGCTTTCCCCGGGCGGTCTGAAGCGGAGACATCTGATGTTGATCCTGGCTCTGCATTTTCATATGTATCTGCCTCATTTGCTACTGGTCTTAGTTTACCTTTTGAATTACTTTACATGCCTATTCGTGTTTCTACTCCGGTGGGTGAGTCTGTGATAGTTGAAAAAGTATATAGGTCTTGTTTGGTGACTTTTGTGGGGAGCAACACTTATGTAGATTTGGTTATCCTAGAGATGGTTGACTTCGATGTAATTCTGGGTATGACTTGGCTTTCTCCGAATTTTGCAATCTTAGATTGCAATGCAAAAACTGTAACGTTGGCCTAGCCTGGGACAGATCCGTTAGTGTGGGAGGGTGACTACACTTCCACTCCGTTTCGTATCATCTCCTTTCTTCGTGCTAAGAGAATGGTAAGTAAAGGGTGTTTAGCTTTCTTGTCACATCTCAGGGATGACACTACTCAAGTACCTTCAATTGAGTCGGTTCCGATAGTCCGTGAGTTTCTTGATGTGTTCCCTGCAGATCTTCCTGGTATGCCACCGATAGAGATATTAATTTTTGCATTGATCTTGAACCGGGTACACGCCCCATTTCTATACCCCTTTATAGGATGGCTCCCGCGGAGTTAAGGGAGTTAAAGGCTCAACTTCAAGAATTTTTAGGAAAAGGCTTCATTAGACCAAGTGCATCTCCTTGGGGTGCTCCTGTTTTGTTTGTGAAGAAGAAGGATTGGAGTTTTCGGATGTGCATAGACTACACACAAATGAATAAGGTAATTGTTAAGAACAAGTATCCTCTTCCTCGCATTGATGATTTGTTCGATCAGTTACAAGGTGCTTGCACGTTCTCAAAAATCGATTTGAGATCCGGTTACCATCAATTGAAAATACGGGCAACGGATGTGCCCAAGACTGCTTTTCGGACCAGGTATGGGCATTACGAGTTCTTAGTAATTTCTTTTGGGCTTACGAATGCCCCTGCTGCTTTCATGAGCTTGATGAATGGGATTTTCAAGCCATATCTTGATCTCTTTGTCATTGTATTCATCGATGATATATTGGTATACTCAAAGAGCAAGAAGGAACATGAGGAGCACTTGAGAATTGTATTGGAAATGTTGAGGGAGAAAAAGCTTTATGCCAAATTCTCCAAGTGTGAGTTTTTGGCTAGATTCAGTGTCGTTCTTAGGGCACGTGGTTTCTAAGGATGGAGTGATGGTGGATCCATCTAAGATTGAAACAGTGAATAATTGGGAGAGACCTATTAATGTGTCAGAAGTAAGGAGCTTTGTTGGTTTAGCTAGCTACTACCGCCGATTTGTCAAGGGGTTCTTTTCTATTGCTTCCCAATTGACAAGCTTGACTAAGAAGAATGTTCCATTTGTATGGTCGGATGAATGTGAGGAAAGCTTTCAGAAGCTCAAGACCTTGTTGACTACTGCACCAATCCTTACCCTGCCAGTGGAAGGTAAGAATTTCATTGTCTATTGTGATGCATCCTATTCGGGTTTGGGTGCAGTGCTAATGCAAGAGAAGAATGTAATTGCTTATGCTTCGAGGCAATTAAAGGTGCATGAACGCAATTACCCGACCCATGATTTGGAGTTGGCCGCGGTAGTATTTGCATTAAAGCAATGGAGACACTATTTATATGGGGTTAAATGTGAAGTCTATACAGATCATCGTAGCCTACACTATGTCTTTACTCAGAAAGATTTGAATTTGAGACAGAGGAGATGGATGGAACTACTGAAGGACTACGATATCACTATTCTGTATCATCCGAGAAAAGCTAATGTTGTGGCAGATGCTTTAAGTAGAAAGGCAGGAAGCATGGGAAGTCTAGCTCACTTACAAGTTTCTAGACGCCCATTGGCTAGAGAAATTCAGACTCTGGCTAACGACTTTATGAGGTTAGAGGTAAATGAGAAGGGAGGATTTTTGGCCTGTGTGGAGGCAAGATCTTCCTTCCTTGACAAGATTAAGGAAAAACAGTTTACTAATGAGAAACTGACCCGGATCCGAGATAAAGTGTTGCGAGGAGAGGCTAAAGAAGTAAAACTCGATGAGGAAGGTGTTTTGAGAATTAAGGGAAGGGTATGTGTACCCCGCGTCGATGATTTGATTCACACTATTCTTACAGAGGCTCATAGTTCCGGATATTCTATACATCCTGGTGCAACCAAGATGTACCGTGACCTAACGCAACACTTTTGGTGGAGTAGAATGAAGCGCGACATTGTTGATTTAGTTGCCAAGTGTCCAAATTGTCAGCTAGTAATGTATGAAAACCAGAGGCCCGGAGGAACACTTCAGAGAATGCCCATTCCTGAATGGAAGTGGGAGAGAATTGCAATGGAATTCGTGGTTGGTCTTCCAAAGACATTGGGAAAGTTTGATTCTATTTGGCTAATTGTGGACAGATTAACTAAGTCTACTCACTTCATTCCGGTCAAGGTGACCTACAATGCAGAAAAGTTAGCCAAACTCTATATCTCGGAAGTTGTTCGATTGCATGGGGTTCCACTCTCCATCATATCAGATAGAGGTACGTAGTTTACTTCTAAGTTTTGGAAAACATTGCATGCGGAATTGGGTACTAGGTTGGACCTTAGTACCGCGTTCCATCCTCTGACCGATGGTCAGTCTGAGCGAACGATTCAAGTGTTGAAGGATATGCTTCGTGCATGTGTGATAGAATTTGGTGGTCATTGGGATAACTTCTTACCCTTAGCAGAATTCTCGTACAATAATAGCTATTACTCAAGTATCGGTATGGCCCCATTTGAGGCACTGTATGGGAGGAGATGTAGGTCTCCCATTGGTTGGTTTGATGCATTTGAGGTTAGACCTTGGGTTACCGACCTTCTGAGGGAATCGTTAGATAAAGTGAAATGAATTCAAGAAAAGCTTCTAGCGGCTCAAAGTTGGCAAAAAGAATATGCAGATCGAAAGGTTAGAGACTTGGAGTTTATGGAGGGTGAGCAAGTCTTGCTGAAGGTTTGGCCCATGAAAGGGGTGATGCGGTTGTTTAAGTGAGGTAAGCTTAGCCCAAGGTATATTGGTCCCTTTTAAGTACTTAAGCGAGTAGGGGAGGTGGCTTATGAATTAGCCTTGCTTCCAGGGCTGTCAGAAGTGCACCCGGTATTTCATGTGTCCATGTTGAAAGGAGACCATGGGGATGGAAACTACATCATTCATTGGGATTCAGTTCTGGTTGATGAGAATTTGACTTATGAGGATGAGCCTGTTGCTATTTTAGATAGATAAGTCCGCAATTTGAGGTCGAGGGAGATTGCATCCATCAAGGTTCAATGGAAGAATCGGCCGGTTGAAGAGTCCACTTGGGAAAAGGAGGCTGATATGCAAGAAAGATACCCACATCTGTTTACAGATTCAGGTACTCCTTTTCGCCCTTGTTTTTCTTCTTGTGATCGTTCGAGGACGAACGATGGGTAAATTGGTATCTATTGTAACGACCTGTTTAGTCGTTTTGAGCAGCAGATTTCATTTCTGGAAAAACTGTCTGGGTCGACGGATCCCACGACAGACCGTCATGGGCACGACGGACCGTCGAGGGGATCTTGTTCCAAAACACTTAGAATTCTGAAATTTGGGTACTGAAATCGACTCTCTGAACTTCGCGACGAAATGGCAGAATGGACCGTCACAGGCATGACGGGCCGTCATAGACCCTTAGTGAAATTTAGTCTCTGAACTCCGTGAAGGAAGCAGCAGGACGGACCGTCGCAGGCACGACGGGCCGTCACAGGCTGCGTAATCCCAGGCTGGTTCGGATTTCTGTTACATATTTTAAGGGGCGTTTTGGACTATTCCTGCTATAATTATAATGTTAGTGGGTTCATATTAATAAGTCAATTTCTCGGGGGTTAAAAGAGATAACCTTGAATTAATTAATGGGTTAATTCATCATCTTTAATACTTAATTATATGCTAATTAGGGTAAAATAAAGAGGGTTTGAATAAGAAAAAAATAGAAAGAACCGAGAGAGGGAGAAGAACGATCGAGAGAGAGGAGAAACGAAGAGGAAAACAAAGCTTGGAAATGTAGATTGCTTGATCACGAATCTTTGGTTGAGGTAGGTTATGGTTTATGCTATTCGTAGTAAACTCTTAATAGCGAATGATATGTATTGGGTAGTATTGTAAACCCTTCTATATGCTTAATTGTATGCTTGCATGAATGTGGTTATATAATTTTGATAAAATAAGCAGGATGAAGCTATTGAATCCTAAATCTTGAAAAACCCTAATCTACTTTGTTAATGATGATGCCTTGGTATAAAAGAAAGCTTGATGAGCGAAAGTAGTGAGATTAGGGGATCGGGTGTCATGTTCCGACACCAGGATAGTAATAGAGGATCGGGTGCCACGTTCCGATACCAGGATAGTATATGAGGATCGGAGTGTCACCTTCCGACACCAGGATAGTATATGGATCGGGTGCCACGTTCCGGTACCAGGATAGAATGAGGATCGGAGTGCCACGTTCCGGCACCAGGATAGAGTATGGATCGGGTGCCACGTTCCGGTACCAGGATAGTATATGGATTGGAGTGTCACGTTTGACACCAGGATAGTATATGGATCGGGTGCCACGTTCCGGTACCAGGATAGTATATGGATCGGAGTGTCACGTTCCGACACCAGGATAGTATATGGATCGGGTGTCACATTCCGACACCAGGGTAGTATATGAGGATCGGAGTGTCACGTTCCGACACCAAGATAGTATATGTAGCGGAGTGTCACGTACCGACATGAGAGGAATAAAGATAATGAATCTTGAAAGATGTTAATATACTCAATTTAATGAACCTATTTCCCAAATGAGTATGGTATTGAGGCTTGAGTCCTCATGGGTGTACTTTCCGTTATATATTAATGATTATAGTACTTGATGTTGCTACAGATTGAGTATTGTAGTTGATTTTATGATGTTATCTAATATATATTGTTTTCTATTTTGAGTTGGCCGATGATACCTACTCAGTACTTGTGTTTTGTACTGACCCCTACTTGTATGTTTCTTTCTTTGTTATATGTGGAGTGCAGCAAACGTACCATCGTCTTCAACACAACCGCAACTCTAGCCAGTCTTCATTACACCGGATTTTAGGGTGAGCTAATGCTTCTAGCTTGGACTGGATCTTCTTCTTCATGTCTTGATGCTTTGAAGTTCCGGCATGGACTAGATTTTTATTTATTTTATCTTCCTAGATACTCTTAGATTTAGAAATTTGAGGTTAGATGTTCTTGTGATGATGACTTCCAGATTTTGGGGAATAATAGATGTTGAGTTTTTAGAAGTTATTGAATTGATTTTCATTAATGAGTTTAAGTCTTCATTTTGTTCATTATGTTTAAAATGTTGGGGTTTAGATTGGTTGGTTCGCTCACATAGTAGGATAAGTGTGGGTGCCACTCGCAGCTCAGTTTTGGGTCGTGACACAAATATATATGGGAAACAAGGGAATGTCACCATATACAATGATTGTAGGAACGATTAGATGAATGAAGAAGTGAAACTTTTCCTAGCACCCAATAGACTCCTATTCATTATATGGCGCGATTCACATTATGAAAAGACTCTAGTATGTGTGTTTCATGAGACAACTAAGACACTCCCAAACTTTATTCTTTGATACTAACTTTGTAACAACCTGCAAGTACACCCTTGAAATTATAGATTCCTTGTATCGCCAAACGGCAAATGAGACATCAAGAAGTCTCATCTAAACCATTAGTATCATTCATTTCATAATTAACATACTAAAATGAGTAAATATGTAAAATTTTCTTCACAGATAAAGAACTTTTTTCATAATCAATACACAAGCGGAGGACTTTGATTTAAAACATTCAACCTTAACAACATCTCCTTGAACCATCTAAACAGTGTAGTATAGAATACTTAGGACTAAGCCCATACAAGATAAAAAATAAAGACTAAGACGTAAAGGAACACATGGATATTGTACTCAAATTGATGAGGACTCACCAATACATTATCTTCAACCCTTAGATACCTATCCATCCTACATGGAACATCAATACTTCCAAATCCCTACACTATAGTCAAAAAGGGAAACAGGGGGGTTAGCACATTATATGCACTAAGTATGGAAGCCATGCAAAAACAATCAAAAAGAGACATTTAGTAAATAACATGATTTTCGTGAATTTTGATTAAAACATCATACATTAATCATAAGAACAACATTTAACAACTTAGAAACACATAAAAATCATTTAAGAAATTAATCACATTTTTAGGAAAATATCACATTGAACTTCTTCACTTCTATACTGAAGTTCCTTTGCTTCACTTTACACACCTTTTAGAATAAATTCCCTCACTAAGAGCTATCCTTAGACTCACTTAAGTAAGACAAATAGGGACCGCCCATACACTCTCTCTAGGCAAACCTGAATGATACATAAGACCACACATAATGAGATATACACACTTACAAATACATCAATCACATGAACATGAGATCCTCCTACCAAAGGTAATTCTAAGGTTCACTTAAGTGAGTTGTGAAGCGACTTCCCATACAATACTTTACACACACACTTAATAGATTCTATAGACTACCTAAGATAGAATCATTCTCACTTCATACATAAATGCATAGATAATATGACATTATACTTCCAAAAGCTATCAAAAGACATCCTTAAAAATCAAGAAGATAACTTCAATGATTGACCTCTGCATGATTACCTAAGTTATCCTTCAGAATACCTAAGATTGGATCATGTCTACATAATCAACCATCTTTACTAACTAAAGTCATTCTTAAAACATATCTAGGTAAGATAAGAAGTAATAATTCTTATGCCCCCTTCACACCTTAACTAGAAAACCTTTAACTACTCTATATAATTACTTATTCAATTAATATACTTTCTTATCTTAAGTCATTACATTCAATAGGTAATTTTAAGACTCATTCATCACATAAAGACATTCAAGGAATGGTCTTGGACAAGACCTAGGGACTCCAACAAACACATTCAAATCCTATTTTGCAATGTCTATATAGCGTCCCATACCCCCACCTAAACTCAACAAAACATATCTAATGCTTGTAGATATCCAATATGATTAGAATAGGCAATAACCGACATAGACCATGTTAGCAAACCATGGAATCCGGAGTTCTAACCTACTGTGATAAGGGTGTTGTACTTCCCAAGGCTAGAACTTGGACATACCCCATGTAGGCATATGGTTAAGGAATATGAAGGGTGTACTTTGTACATTATTCTCATCCCTTAACTAGAACTTATTCCTTTACCACACTCATCGGTGCTAGCCTTTGTTATCATAGATTAGTATATATTAATGTTTCATATAAAGGGGTTCCATATCATTTTCATAACCCAATAACATTATCCTACTAAAGAGGTCAACTAGGGATACCTTAAAATGGCGACAAGAAGCTCATAATGACTTTCCTAAGGATTGATATGATGTGGTTCCAGCAAATCAACCTAAAGTCTATCATTCCTTTACTTGAATGATACCATTACAACTTTTGAATTCAACATTCATAACCTTACCACTAGGTTTAAGGTTTACATAAAGGACCCTCTAAACATCATTCAAGGTCTCATGTCATTCATACATACAAGACTAAGATGATTTAGCATCCTAAATCAAGATATCTCATATTCATATTAATACATGCATCAAGTAAGGGACACAAGTCAATAAGACAATACACAATATACTTCACTTTAACACATATTACATGCCATTCTTTGAGAAACTTAGGAATAACCATTATCATCTTTCTATCATTATATAGACTACCATATCATCATCAATAAAACCATCATAGACCCATATAGTCAAGTTTGAACAACCATGCATCAACCCTAAGAGTACACATATAAGCACATAGTCGTACTCTACATGATCTCCTAACATACATAGAAAGAACACATACTTTCACATTACTTCACATATAGATAGATATTGTCATACTTAACATAAATAAACTACAAAAATCATATTAATACTTCAAGTAGTTTCCGACAAGGCCATAATCATCATATTACTTAAAATAATGCTATCAAGGTCACATCAATCTTAAGTAAAGCACATAACATTGCCACCATAAGTGGACCATATCAATCACAACATAATTGAAGTCTAATTAAGATAAAATAGAGGGAATAAACCAACATAACACCACTCCATCCTCAACACTTCAATCCAATGCTAAACCATCAAATTCAATACCATAAGACCGTTATGAAGGGCCATGAACATGAATTCAACACAAAAATATGATACCCAATGAAACTAGGTCAATTAAATATAGATTCATGAATTTAAGACAACCCAGATATCAATTCAATAAAAATTTTACATCAATAAATATCCCATACTAACCAACACTAGAATTCATAGGCATTAAGTCAATATAAATTCATTAACCTTAACATGAAATAGATTTAATAATATACAATACTGAATTGATAAAATTGAAACATCCTATATAAAAATCAATAATAATCTTTACATGAATCATAAGCCTATAACAATCGACACTTGAATTTATTAATATCAAAGCATGATCTCATAACTCATATTTTAGTCAAACTGAGAGATTTGTGAAGGTCAATGATTCATGGAAAATTTCACTGGAAAACATCAATTATACATCAATAATATCATATCTCAATTTTTGAAAACCTTTCATGCACGAACCAATAACTTAGAGTAGAAATTGCACTTTTTCATATTTTTGAAATCTTTGAAATTCATCTTTTAAATTGTATCTAAGGTGATATCAATCCTTAGATTAAGAACTCCTATACCTTATTAGAACAATCCAATGATAATTGAAGAAGAAAATACATTGAATATCCATCTTCAAGCTCTATCTTCACCTTGAACTCTCATGGAGGTTTTCGGAGTAACTTTGGGAAGGAATGAGTTTTTATTTAGGTGCTAGGGTTAAAATAGGAGTTTAATGACTTATATATACTTAAAATATCCATAAACACCTAAAACCACCGTCGTCCTATTTTATAATATTAGGGGTGAATTTCCCCAAAACCCCAAGCCTTAAAGGAAAACTTCCAAAAAATCATAGCATCATCGACGCGCAGCATCGATGTTCCGTGTGTGAGACCATGCCCCGGCGATGGGGTCTCCTTTGTTGCTCCTGCAGCTTATACACCTGCAGACTTGCAGGCTCCATGGACTCCCCAAGTCGATGAGCCTTCGTTCCATTTACTGGCCGTTGTTTGGATCATCGTTTTCACTGTATACAGGCTGTCATGCAGCTTTAAGTCTTGAGTTGGGGTCCTACTCTAGGCCCCTTTTTTGTGTCCTACGTGGAGTCGTACCCGGACGTTTCAAACCCAAATATGTTCGTATACGAGTTTAGTACCTACCACGTCAATTGAATCCAAAATGAACACATAAAACTTGACGAAACATGCATAGACAACCAAAGTCGTTCCAAGGTAAGCCTTTCGAACATCATGGATATTCTTGGACATTTGACCTCCAAACTTCACGAAACTTGTAACACTTCCTATAAACACAATAATAACCCATCTAATGACCTCATTAACTAACGACACACACAATTAATCACATAACCACATATTAGGCACATAGGTGACTTAGTCGTCGAACGCCTTGGTCGTCCCTTGATGTTTCACTTCCAAATTACCTAAAACTCTAGACACTGCATCATTGTTACATTTTAGAAAATTTTAGGACCTTAGACCATAATAAAAACCATGTTATTCTCTAGCTTCACCTATGTCAATTGAGAGGTGTTATATTCTCCCCTACTGGGATAACATTTATCCTCAAATGACACTTTGCCATTCTACGAACATTTCCAAGAGTAGAGATTCAACCTAACAGCTCATGACAATACCATGCATCACATTATTCAAACCAGTAAAGGAGAAACTCAATTTCACATATTCAAGAGAATCACAATACTAGAACTAGAATAAATGCTACAACTCATTATGTCATAAAACTCACATTCTTCATTCCAAATAACAGAAACTCATTTTATATTCAATACCATGCTCATTTAAAGAACTTCTAACAACATTAAAATAATTTTAGGCCAAATATTGAATTAGTCATTTTTTACAAGACCTTACAGTGAGCAAAAATTCTTTGCGACTTTACAATGAACATGTTTTACAATCTAACTATGCAACACTTCACAAATTCCTTATGAATGCTCAACAATTCAATATCATTTAATCATTTAGACATGCTAACGAAACATCTTCACGAAACTATTTTTTTATCTACACTAGATGCACATGAACCATGAGAAAGATACCATGTATGAAAACTCATTTTTTTCATTAAACAAAACTACCACCAAAACATGTATATCATAAAGAGAACATTTGGAATTCACTTTTTCACAAAAGACTCCTACACCAAAATATTTACTAAGAAATCTTTGATTTAGGCTTCAATAAACACATAAAGAAAATTTAAGGGTCCTCACTCCCAATAACCATATTTTTAACCATACTCACCCACTTAGTAGAAATCCATTCTAATGTCAACATAACATCTACTACAAGGAACTACCTCAAGACACCATAAAACCTTACTAATTCTTTCCAACAAAGTCTATCTCATGAAGAATAAAGACTCTTAACGGTCTAACCAATACATCCTCCTTACAAGGAGAAACTCACCTTTAGTCTTTCAAGTCTCATCCCCTTCATTTCTATGGTGGGGTCTTAAAGAACTTCAAATTGTATCAACAACCACTCTTTCACATTTCTAACAATATACCTTACTATTCTTTTCAGAATACACTACCCCTTAAAAGCATAAATTAAATTAACCTAAGTTCAAATACACCATCTATCACACCTCATCTAACAAGTCTAATATCATGTTTACTCCCCCTCAACCCAAACTTTATAAATTCAACCTCAAGGAATCAACATGTACGCGAAATAACGGGAAAACACCATATACATAGATCTTAGGAACGATTAAAAGAATGAAGCAGTAAAACTTATTCATAATGTAACACGCTTCACATTATGAACAAGACTTTACTAGATGTTGTTTATGTGAAAACTAAGACACTCCCAAACCTTATGCTCTTGTACAAACATTTTAACAACACACAAGTACACCCTAGAAGTTAGAGTGTCCTTGTGTCGCCACAAGGCAACAGATACTTTAAGAACTCTCATCTAAGCCACTCGTATCATTCTTTTCATAATAAACATGCTTAAATGAGTACGAATTTAAAACATTCTTCACACACGAAGAACTCTTTCCATAATCATTACACAAGAGGTTGACATTTACTCAAAATAATAAACCTTTATAACATCTCCTTGACCCATCTAAACATTAAGGTATACAATACGTAGGTCTAAGCCCGTACATGAAATAAAATAAAGACTAAGACATCAACTAAGACATCAAGGAACATGTGGATATTGTCCTCGAATCGATAAGGACTCACGAATACTTCATCTTAAACCCTTAGAAACATATACATACTCCATCTCACATCAATACTTCCAATTCCATACACTTTAGTCAAAAAGGGAAAAGAGGGGGTTAGCACATTCGATGCATTTAGTATGAAAGCAATGCAAAAACCATGAAAAAGAGACGTTTAGTAAATAACATGCTTTTCGTGAATTTTGATTAATGCAACATACTATAATCATAAGAAAAACATTTTACAACTTAGAAACACATAAGAAATCATATAAGCAATTACTCACATTTTTAGGAAAACATCACATTGAACTACTTCACTTTACAGTGAACTTCTTCACTGTTACAGTAAAGTTCCTTAACTTCACTTTATACACCTTTTAGCATATAATACCCTCTATAAGACCTATTCTAAGACTCACTTATGTAAGTCAAATATAGATTTTCCATACACTCTATCTAGTCACACCTAAATGATCCTTAACCATAATGGATTTGTTTAATGGGTCGGTAATTAGATTTTTTAATAAAATAGTTTTTTAACATGTGCGTTGTATGTGTATTTCGTACTAATATGTATGATACTTTCAAAACATTCAATGTTTGTTCTTACCTTAAAATTTACTATATGGTGATATGGATTCATATATATATACATTTCTGTATACTTAAGATTGATTCAACTTAGAATTTGCGTGGCCTATATTTGTTTCTTATTGGCCGTCAAATTTACACCTTTTCAAAATCCAAAAAAAAAAAACTTCAATCGAAATTTCAACTAATTAAAAAAATAAACATCTAAGGGTTAAACTATAGTATGTCATAAAAAATTACACGGATAATTAGAAAGGTATACTTAAAAATATAAGAAAATGAAAATGAAAATTTAGTAGCCAGTTGAATTTTAAATAAATTTGAACTATGACTTTTCATTTCTTCTTATTAAAATTGGAAATAAGGCATAAAGTTTATTATTTAATTCAAAGTTAATAAGCTAATTCTAATGATTTTATAATGATGCTAAAAGTGAAGAAAAAAGATGTTATTTTATTATGCTTCAATTTATACTATCTCTTCATTTTTAATTGTTGTCGTCATCAATTTTCAGTAAAAGCTTGAAACATTTAAATTATTTTTTTCTAAGATGAATTTTCTCCTCTCTCTCTCTCTCTCTCTCTCTCTATCTCTCTCTCTCTCTCTCTCTCTCTCTCACTCTCTTTACTTTTTTTGTTTATGTCATAAACATTTTTAAAAAAAAAATTGGGTGTAGGGGAGGAGGGATCATAACTGGAAAATCGAACCCTCACCAACAAGGTGAGAATTTAAGAATTAAACACAAATATGAAAGTTAAACATTATGTAGTTTGATATTAAATTTTTGGTATATTTATTCATAAAAAAAGTTATCAATAGTATGTAGTTCTATTTAAAAACTTTTGGTTCATCCATTTGTCAAAAAAACTTATATAAAGTTTGAATATTCGTTGTATTTTTTTGTTTTGACACAACATCATCAAATATTTGAGGAACAAAGAAACAATATAAATCTCAAACAATTAGGATAGTTATTTATGATATTTGGATGTTTTTGTCTTATAGAGTGGATACAGGAGAAGAATAGCACAACAATGAAAAAAGGAAAAGGGTTCATACCACATACAAAATTTGAGTGGAATTGTTTTTACACACATTAAATTTGCGAGGCTCTTATGCCCCCCCTCCCAACCCAATATTATATTGAAGTGGAATTCTTACCTTTTTAAAGGTCTATAACGACTTGATTCCGTCTATGGAGAAGTCAATAAAGAAAGAATTGGAGCTAGAATTTTGGAATTACCCAACCTAGTCAAAATTTGAAAGAAATCGGATTCATAAGGTATAGGAAAATTATAGTAATTAATAAGAGATATAATTATATATTTGATTATATCAGTGGATATCTAATATGATAGGAAACCCTTATCACTTTATGGAAAAAAATTTGGACGAGTAGAACACCAAAAATTGATGTTTTCATAAATGGGTACATCTTGTTCGCATTGAGACCGCTATAAAAGGGTTTATGCTGTTGGAACAGCGTTGCTTAATCGCGATGGGTCCGCTGTAGCGGGCCAGACACATTTTTGAGTCTCTTATAAACCCTAAGACGTCTCTATTTGGTATTTTTCAAATTCTAGGACTAAGGATACAATACGTGATAAATATTTTAATATATTAAACTACTTTTGAGGCTAAAGATGAGGTTTTAACTCTCTGACTCAAATTTTCAATGTGTAGAACCAATTTTCTTGGGTTATTATCGATGTGGAAGAGTTTAATATATAAATTATAGTGGAAAAAGCCCTAATTTGGATAGTATGATCTTGGGCGTGGTCTAGTATTATTGGGTTTGTTATAATCCTAATAGTTACACTTTTTATTGTTGGTCCTTGCATTTATCAATTTGTTATAGACCTAGATCAAGTGTAAATAATACGAAAAGGAAAGATTCAAGTGCCTTAGGGTTTTCAATATTGGATTCAAGGTAGGTGATGATTGTGATTCTATGATTGTGTGATTTACACTCGCTTGCTTCGTTGTGATACATTTATATATATAGGAATGTCTCATAATTAATCTTAGATTTTGAAATGAGATATTTGAATTTTAGTAACATGATATCTTTACTTGAATGGGTGATCTTGATGTATTATTTTGATGTGTTATTTGGATCGGGTGCCACGTTCTAGCTCACTAACTCGGATAAGATTGCCATGTTCCGGCATGCTAACTGGGATCGGTTGTCACGTTCCAGCATAAAGATTAGATTGGATTACCATGTTTCGACATGATAATAGTTTGTCTTTAGGTTTAGTGAGAGGACCAACTATTTGATGAAGCATTTTAATTATGATGTTGATTCTTATGATAGTATTGAATATGTTGATATTTGATGTGCTTTAATGTTGTAATTGCTTGTTATCATTTATCTAGTGGGATAGTCGCTTGATCCTACTAGTATACAGTGGTTGTGTACGGATTCTTCACTTACTCTTATTTTTTTGAGTACAGGGCATCTTCACGCGACTGTTGACAGACCTCGCTTACGAGATTTGTGATTGTTTCTAATTCAAGGGTAAGCTAGTTCTTTTGGGATGCCTTGAGTTCTATTTGTTTAAGTGCACTTGTTTTGGACTCAAACTACTTGTTATGTTTTAGTTAGTTTCGAGGTTGTATAACTTGTTGTTCGATTTGTCATTCTTAGAGTTATATATAGTGACTTTTAGGTTATTGGCATATTTTCAGCATTGTTTTATTTTATTTCAACTTGCTTCCGTAACTTAATACCTTGGTTCTTTCGTAATTGCTTTAATTGGATGGTAGTAGTTGTTTTCCCATCGGAGGGTTAGGGTGGGTGTCAATCATGACAATTTGGGTAATGAAAAGTTTGTATACTTCTTTCTACTTTTTTGTGTTATGACATGAATCCAATTGGCCGGTGATACAAATTGGTATTTTTCCTCCTTCACTCTATGCTTCGAACTAGAGCAGCAAAAGTGTCACGACGGGAGAGCACCCTGTAGAAGTAACATAGTGTACTTGATTTCTCGTAGGTCTTGTATAAGCCCATAGACATCATTCATTTCATTGTCATATGAACTTTAGCGTAAAATATAAAACTTTACATAAATCATCATATGCTAGATCATAATTGTATATTAACATAATATAGGTCATAATACCTAGACTCTTAAATCTCTTTTGTCATCTTAGACTCGACATCAATAGAGTAGAATAGGCACACAACCTTTAAAAACATATAATAATAACTAAGCTATTGCATATACCTTAAATAAGAACTTTGACATACGCAATCCTTGAATATTAAGGATCCCTTTTTCTTGAGCTTGGGAAAACATCTATCAAGCCCTTCGCTTTAAGAGGCATGCTCTAGGAATCACCACCTATACTTTGTGTAAATGGATGAAGAAGAATGGTGTTATTACAAGAATGCACTAAGTATGACGACCATGCAAAACATGCATATATAGAGAACATTTTTCTTACAAATCATGCAACATGCCTTTTTATAGAATCATTATATACGTTGGTACAATTACACAATATCATTCATATACTTCATATAGGAATAGACAATAGTTACAACATCACATAAAGCCACAAAACTCATTTAGGCACATTTAGCATTTCATAACACCATTCTTTCTTTTACCTTATTTCCTTTACTCGTAAGTAACCTTCTAGTAACACTTGGTGCAATTCATGAATAGTGTCTCATTCCACTAATCACACTCAAGCATCACCTTAAGGTCACCAAGGTGAACATTCACATAAACTTCATCAACATAAAACAGATATACATATTTCTAGAAACATAGAATATCATGACAATATATACTTCACATATAACTCAACATTATCCATGAAACTCATAGAAGACTAATTCCAATAAAACATGCAAGTCAAGACTTCTAACATCATCATAGTAAGGCAATAGTCAACATCAGCATGTTACGACTTAATTTCATTAAGAATCATAAGACATTACTCATAATCCCAATCTAATCCATACTAATGAAATGTATATGTGAAGCCTCATAACCTCACACATACTAACTGAACTCACAAAGTGACCATAAGCTTACCATTTACTTCATACATCAATATTACAACTATAGTCAACTACATGCATAAGTAGAACCTTCATCCTATGTCAAGTAAGACCAACATAATTCATATAAGGCAAGACCTCATGTAGTAAATAAAACCAACATTATGCATCTATAATAAGACCTAATCATATGGACACAATAGAACTCATACCATGCATATTATCATACAAGTAAGTCAATGCCATAGAGTTGTGCATAACAAACATATATATATATATATAATATATATATATATATATATATCTATATATATATATATCTATATATATATATATCTATATATATATATATAGAGAGAGAGAGAGAGAGAGAGAGAGATAACACCTTCCTAGAACACCCTTCAGAGCTACTTGTGAAATGCATAGGTAAAGTCCCATACCCTCACCTACACAAAAAAACTTCACTTAGGTTATCCTAGTTAAGGTTCAATACTTTACTTCAATTGTCCATTTTACTTTAGGAAAATCCTAGCCTTAACTGACAATAAGATCAGTTATCCAAACCTAGAATTCAGTATCAACCCCTCACACCAAAAGTAAGGTATCCTACTTGCCAAGGTAAAACATTAAATCATGTTTTGCATCTAGGTGGATTTAATTGATAGGTGCTATGGGGAAACATAGATATGGAACTAAGAGATATGTATTGGACCCTCTACATGCCTATTAGCATTGTAGTCCTCATATCATGAGAAACCATGGGTGAATCTCCCTCCAAGGGAAGTCAACACTTCATGTGGACCAATACGTGAATATCCCCTCAAGGGGAGTCAACACCTTATGATAAACCATAGGTGAATCTCCCTCCAAGGGATCAACACCTCTCATTGCCAACTTCCCTCGGTGCTAAGCTAATTTTTTATTTTCGAAAGCCATTATTAGAAATATTTTCATAAAATAGGCTTTAGGAGTATTTTCCCCTCATATTTTTAGCTCATTGGTTATAGATGAGAAGTGTCCTTTCATCAACCTAAATCATGTTAGAAAACCTTTCACATGGACATAAAATATTCAAGTATAGTCTAATTTATATTACAATTGATAAAACCTATCAAAGGACTCTACGTACTAGGTTATCATATATACTTCATTATGCATTATTTCATGTCTGAGTATATGTTTATATATGAGAAAATCTTTGGCATACCACTTTTAGACACTACACATATGCATACTTCATCATAGCATATAATTAACATCATAGCAAATACTATAATGTTCATAGCTTAATCATGCATTCATATTCATGTGCATAGAGTAATCATCCTAGGAACTATTCTATCAAGGTAGACATGTGGAATGTATAGGCAAAGTTTCATACCATTACCTATACTAGTTCACCTATCAGGTAATCCTACTTAAGATACAATATCATACTTTCATGAAAATAGACTTTACATGCATAGTAGTAGACAATAGTGCATATGAGAACCATCTTTTCATTAGATGACATGAATCTACCCTAGTCATAGATATGCATGAGATATGAGTGTGTGTGCAAATTGGTCAACATGATCATATAATGTAAATCAACACAAGTGTGAGGTTGTCACCCTATTCAGATCACCATATACATTCATGCATAGATCACACACCCCATTATAGAAAAGGAGACAAGACATATTCATCATTAACATCTAGGACTTCGAATCATGATTAAGACAACACATTCAAGTAGGGGTACGTAGGTAGCGGGTCTTTCATCAATGTCACATGTATAGACTCCCCTAACCCTAGCATAATAATTCATATGTAGGAAACATCACCAATATACCTAGAACATTATACTAGCAAAGGATACTAGACATATACTTCACATTGTGTGATCATTATAAAAACACATTCACAATTCATAAATTTTCCTTGACGGATATGATACACACCTACAAATATTGACAAGAAAGTAAACACTGCCACCTTAAGTGGATCTTACCGCACAATGCCATTCAAGGCCAATTCTACTACCAATTCTATAGAAAGTAAGGGAAAAAGGGAAATCGTACCAATTCCCCAAGCTTCGATCATCACTAATTAATTACAAATAACTCAAAATCAATTCATGTAGAAAACAATAGTTATAGATACATTATCTTAATTGAAATCACAACCTATTAATATCTCAAAAAGATCACATTACCCACATCATGGGTTAAATTGAGAATTGAGAAGGATCATCAGTGCTTCATGAAATTGGAATGAAAATCATTATAAAACATTAGCTAATCATAAATTCATCATACACATGATTTTGAAATCAATTTGAGAATGAACTCATGGCTAGATTGAATAATGGACAACTTATCATGAATTATTCTTTGAAAACTTTTGAAAGAACTCCTTAGATGAATGGATAACTAAGGATGCAGGATTACCATACCTTATAAAATGAAAAATATACGAAAACTTGATGAAGAATCCTTGCAAATCCAATCCATAAGATGTCCTTGAGCTTCAACTCTAATGGAGGTTTCTAGAGAGAGTTTGTTTTGAGAGGGAAGGGTGAAATTTAATGAATGAATTTGGAATGGGATTTTATGTTATTAACTAACTTAATATATATAAAAATAGATAAATTAAATTCCTAGGGTCTTTTTACGACTTCGGGTGAATTTCTCATTCACCCTTTTAATGATCAGCGAGTTGTATGCAGAGCCTGCAGGTTTAATCGACGTGCATGGCAACGGACCGTCGAGCGAGCGATGCTGTCGTGCTGCACGTCCGTCGATGGTGAAAGAGACTACATTTTTGGGGGATGAGATCAAACTTATAAGCATTTAGAAATTCCCCAAATCGATGGGGCGCCGATCCATGAACGATCTCTGATCCATTGACTCGTTGATTGCACACTTCCAAGGCAGCTTATCGCCAACGGTTGAGTCCTCCTAAAAGACCGTTTGGGTTGTCCATGGGGAGTCGTGCCTAGTTATTTCGAACTTAATTATGATCATAAACATTTTAAGGTCCTTCCCTATCAATTAGAAAATCCAAATACATGTAAAACATACCAAGGCACAGTAGAACACACAAGTATGTCTAAGGTCTATCTTTCGAACGTCTCAGACGTTCTTGGATGTTTAACCTCAAAATCACTTAAAATCATGTATAAACATTGTTAAAACCTTAATCAACATATTAATAACCTTTTTAGGCTAATCTAAGGCTCTAGACACCGTACTTCATTTTGAAAGACCTTACAAAAAGTGGTAACACCCTTACTAGAAAGAGAAGAGGTGTTTAGGCTACCGATAGTTGAATAGTGTTCGCTTCTAGTTTTTTTAAATTAACTATGAATGTAAAGGTGTATTATTTGAATGTTTTTATATGATTAGTAGACAAGTTTTGCTTGACTGAATGTGATTTGTTCATGTGTTGATTTAAATGTTGAAAGTGCACGAGTTGTAGCCGCTTAAGTGTCGTTGGACCGGTGTTAAAAGGAAAATCATCATGAAATTAGGTTCAAGGGGATATTTAAATTATATATGGTTTGTAAGAGAGAAATTTTGATATTAGTTTTAACCAACTTATAATTGTGTGATTGTTTGGTTGTATCCTAGGAACGAGTGATTTGATGTAGTGAATGTAACGTAAGGGAAATTGTGGTATGTGTGTCCTTAAAATAGACTCGAGGTAACTAATAATTTCCCTAGCTAAGGGGATTATTCCAAAGGTGAAAAGTAAAGTTTGGACTTTGGTGTAAATTAGAAAAGAGAAAAAACCTAGAAAATTAGTTTGCTTGGGTTCTATTTTTGTTATAGTCGGTGGGGCGGGACTCTTTCCGCCAAAGTGGGGCCGCTGGAGTAAGATATTAAGTCAATATACCCTATTTTCAATCTAAAGAGTCCTTTAAAAAAAATTTTAAACATGATTCTAAGTAAAGTGTTACAATTTTCAATCAAGCCATGGGTTCATTGTCAAAGTGATTTTAAAAAGCATTCTAATGATGAATTTATGATAAGCTAATTTTGTAATTATGAATTTTAACATTATTTCATGAAGAAACCATGATCCTCCTAATTTTTCAAATTGGCTTGTAATGTTGGTCTTGTGATATTGATTCTGTATTAATTGAGTTATGATTCGTTAATGCTGAATTGCCTATTACTATTGTTATCCATGTAAATTGAATATGAATTGTGCAGGAATAATCTAATATGATCATAGCTCTGGGAATTGGTGAATTGACCTATATCTCTCTATGTAGTATGGAATTGACCTTGAATTTCATTGTGTGGTATGGTCCACTAATGGTGGTGATTTTTACATTTTTGTTTATCCTTATATATGATGATAATGGCCTTGAAGGCATTAAGCGCAATATGAATTAATATGATGATTTCTTTTTTATAAGGTTGATGGGTGTAACCATTGATTCTAGTATCATGTTATAAGTGAATTGATGTTATGTGAAGTTATATGTATAGTCATCCACACTAATTGAAGCATTTAGGTGTGTGGATGATATTGTATATATGTGGATGATCACGTTGGGGTAAGGTGTGGTGTATATGGATATTGATGATGAATACTCTTGTGGCATGACCAATACCTAACAAATCCATATATGAATATGTTATCAAAATAATCTAGGAGTCTTCTATTCTAATGTTGAATATGTTCTTCCTGCCTATGCTTCAATGTGAATGTAGTTAGTCTATAGTCCATAATACTCTATATTTCTATTCTTAAGACCTGAAGAATGTTGTACATCTGTTGTGATCTTTAGAGTTGGCATCGTCAATGTTATGTTATAGACCTTACGTGATCATGTTAACCAATGTACACACATACCTCATGCATGATTATGAGTAAGATAGAGTTATGATGATTAAGGAAATGATAGTTCTCATATGCATCATTTCCTATTTAGATGCATGTAAAGTATATGATTAATGAACTATGATCATATATTGTCTAGAAGTGTTTATGTGAATGTAGATCTCACATATGTATGCACACACACATGATTGTATGAACAATACAGTTATGTTAAAGGGCATTCTCACATTAAGTAGGTTCTATTATAAAACAACATTCCCATCTTAGAAATCGTTGAGCTATATGATGTATGAAAGAGCAAGCTCCTAATGCCTTATTTATGAACTAATGACTATGAGAGCCTTACGTATATTAAAGAGGGATTTTAAGCTTAGCATCGAGGGGATATGTACAATGAGGAAAAGGTACTTCGCTAATGCAATAGGTTGGGTCATCCAATTGATACTGATGAGATGGAAGCCTCTCCGCTAATGAAATAGGTCAGGTTTCTAGAAGCAATATTCCTATTCCTTAACTACGTGCCCCTGTAGGATATAACTAGTGGATCTATCTAGATAGCTATTATGTAGGTTCTACCTTGGCAAGTAGAAAACCTATTTTTGGTGTGGGGATATACGACACCAGATTCCATGTATCTCACACGGTCTATGTTTGTTATGGTTAAGCATCCCTAAAGTTAAGAAATGAATTAAGATAATATTATAAATAATTATCATTATTCCTTGAAAGACTACTTAGTTAAGGTAGGACTATGGACCCTACTTATACATTGCACAAGTGGACTCTAAAGGAATTTATGATGAGGTTCCTTCATGAATAATTATTATGTTAAGGTATGATTAGCATGAATATATCTCATAGTTGACTTTACTTATATCAAGATATGAATTATGATTATGCACGTGAATGACACTTTTGGCTTATAAATGGGTTTGCATGGTATATGTAGAGGTATGAGACTCCATGTGTACATTGCACAATCAAGCTTCTGAAGGGGTTGTGAGGGTGGTTCACCTATCATATCAACTAAAAGAGTTATGATTAAGATGTAATGAACAAAAGAGTTCTCATGTGACCATTAATGAAGTATGTTGGTCGTATATTAAAGGCTAAGTGCTTGTGTGGAATGCTATGAAATTTGATTTGCCTAAGTCTAGGGTGACTTCCTAGGATCACTTGGTATGAGTAATAGTATGGGATGCTACTTGTACCTTGTACTAGTTAGATTGGGAGGTTGCATTTGGTGATGGTTCTTATGTAAGAAGTGTGCCTTAATAAATGATCCTTAAATATGATGAAATGGCCTTAAGTTTTATTATGAGTGATATCCATGTCTAAATGAAATATGTAAACTATATTGTTCTTATTATATGTTCATGAAGTTTTAGTATAAAGATGTGATGCATGATTTCTATTAAATGTCCTCTTTAACATATGTTTTTACATGGTTGTCATATTTAGTGCATTCTTGTACTAATACCATTCTTCTTCATCTTTTTACACAACGTGTAGGTGGTGATCTCTAAAGGATGTCTTCTAAGTGAAAGGATTGTATAGAACTCCCAAGTTCAAAGAAAGTCCCACATGAAAGTCATCTAATAACGAAGTAGAACTTTATGGCATAGCCCTTACACAAATTTATATTTTCCACATAGGGCTTACAACAATAACTTCAACAATATGAATGAAATGAATATCTTTAGACTATAAAAAAAACAACTAAGGTAGAGTAAATGGCACCATCCTAGAACAGGAGGACTCATCAGCAACTTGGATGAAAAGGTATGAGTCTTCTTGAGAAGTGGCCTAGAAACTCTTCAATGGTCGGTGCCTACAATGTTGGGGAAAAGGGAAGAAATATGGGTTAGTTCAAACAACATGAAGTATGATTCCTATGCATAAAATTATCAATGCATGAGAAAAGGCACAGTTAGTCAAAACTAAGAATAATATCAAATAACTTAACATGAAAATAAAAGGAACATTTTGTGTAAACCCAACACACAAGAAATCCAAAGCAATACTTGTGCAATGCCAAGAATAGAACTTCATAACCCTATCCAAAGCTAAGCATCACATTAGGTCTAGCACATACATCAATAAAACAGGACCACATATAGGTCATACAACGTTTAATATCCAAATTAAAAGGAATGAAACATCAAAATCTTAAAACTAAAACAACCTCATTTAGCTAGATAGTTGCATCTCCCTCGGAAAGTGAGGATCTACCCTAATTGGATGAATAAAAGATCCAACCCTTCTTTTAGTTGTGTCCAAAAGCCATTCATTGACTGAAACCTAAAATATTTGGGAAAAGGAAGAAATGGGGTTAGTACACCTCTTGTACTAAGTATGAGACCATATCCACAAGTACTTTAAAATCATGCTAAGAAAAGGGACATTTCATAAAGGTATGGAATTTACTTTGAAAATCTTTATGCACATTCAACAAGACAATATCAAATGAATAAGCCATAGTCATTAAGTCATAGCCATGTACATAAAAAGACCAACAACATCAAAACTAGTCAATTCTACATGTATATCATGTAATTAAACATATAGTAAAGCAACTCTATCATCAAGTACTAACATCAATAAGAATGAATAAGAGGTAATTATAACATAACCAAAGCAAGATATTTACCCATGAACTACTTATGAAGTCAACAAGTGTAATGACCAAGCAAAGACTCATAACCTTACTCAATCAAGTAACTCAACAAGAATCATGACCAACAGCTTACTTCACATAGCATGGCATTTAAGAGTATATAACATCATACTTTAATAATATAGACTAACACGTATTTATAAGTGACACCAATCCACATTTAGTATCAATAATATGCAAGTTCATCATATACATATCACGTACCATTATAATCATATTAATTCATAATAACATCCTCATAAGACTCCCTTCAAGTCTGACTATTGCAATGTTTAAGTAAGTAACATACCCTTACCTAGACAAAGTTAAGCCCCTTAGGTCATCTTAGTTAGAGTTAATTCCTTTAGTTCATTTTACCGATTGGGAACATCTAGTCTTAACCGACATAGACCACATGAGCTAATGTGGAATCCGTTGTCGTGCAACCTACACTAAAATAAGGCGGACTACATTCCAAGGTAGTTCTAAAACATGAACATAGCAACTACATGGATCCACTAGCTAGTATTCCTATGTGGGTAACATAGTTAAATAACTAGGAGATATAGTTGGGACACTCTTTATGTTTTATGCATTACACTCTCATATCTCAGGATACCTTCCCTATATGGGAAAGGACACTCCCCACTCTAGTTCATATGGTGCTAAGCCAGAGTCTCTTTTGAATTCTCTTTAATGTCTTTATTAATCATCATAATTTAGTGAAGGTCATAGGGTCTAACCCTGGTATATTCATAATCATCTAAAAGTGAGGTTAGCACATTTACATATCACTTTATGATAAGGCACATTG
This sequence comes from Solanum peruvianum, assembly GCA_027705065.1. Lineage (NCBI taxonomy): Eukaryota > Viridiplantae > Streptophyta > Magnoliopsida > Solanales > Solanaceae > Solanum > Solanum peruvianum. Next base: position 36,778,115 of record JAKWJD010001763.1, on the reverse strand, counting down.
GTAAATCATTCACCATCTTTAGAACATTTACATCTTAATTCAACACCTCACAACCATAGTCAAGAATTTTCAATTAAACATTATACCAACCCTATAAATGATAATAAAAGGAATACTCCAATAAAACATCATGACTAAATCAAAATTTAACCGTAATTGAAGTAAAGCATAGGGATTACACGACTTACCAAGTTTCTATTATAATTCATCATCAAGGTCTTATCGTCAACCCTTAATTCAACCCAATTAGGGTATAGCATCATCTTAATTAAATGACCAACATGATAACAAGGCTAAAAGAATCATTATATAGCAATTCAATACTAGTTCATAGCTTAAGACAAGATACTTAGGTCAAACTCACAACATAGTTCATAATCTAGAATAGTTCTCAAGATACTAGCATGAAAGTAGTATACATCACCCTAATTCATTCATGATTAGTATATCCACATCATATAGAAGTAATTCAACAAATTACCAAGTCAATTGAACCAATATAAAATAATTCATATCAATATCACAACCTAGGATTAAGGAGAAAAGGTCATCTGCTATAAACTTGTAACGACCTGTTTAGTCGTTTCGAGCAGAAGAATTAATTTTGATAAAAACTGACTGGGTCGACGGATCACGCGACGGACCATCATGGTCACAATGGACCGTCACAGACTCCGTCGTCCCACACTTGCGTAATTCTCCTACTCCTCTCCTTATTACCCTCGACGACAGGTAGGACGAACCGTCATAGGCACGACGGTCCATCGAGAGTCTTCGTGCCAAAACACTTAAACTCTGAAATTTTGGTACGGGGATCAACTCACTGAACTTCGCGACGGAACTGCAGAACGGACCGTCGTAGATACGACGGACCGACACAAACCTTTTTACTGAATTTGAGTCTTTGAACTCTGTGACGACCCTGCAGGACGGACCGTCGTAGGCACAATGGGCCGTCACGAGTTGCGTAACCTCGACTGGGTCAGATTTCTGCTAAAAAGTTTTAAGGGGTGTTTTGGACTATTCCTGATCATAATTAGGAAATTAGGGGGGTAGCTTTAATAATTTAATTACTTGGGGGTTAAAGGAGATAGCCTAAAAATAAATAATTGGTTACTTTATCATAATGAATTTTATGATAATTAGGGTAAAAAAAAGAATCTGGAAAAGAAAAAATAGAAAGAACAGAAGAGGGGAACGGACGAGCGAGAGAGAGAACGAAGAGGACAGCAAAGGGCATTGGGGAAGTAGCTTGCTTGATCACGATTCTTCGGTGGAGGTAGGTTATGGTTTATGCTATTTCATAGTAAACTCTAAATAGCGAATGATATGTATTGGGTGGTATTGTAAAGTCTTCTATATGCTTAAGTGTGTGGTTGCATGATATGATTTTGTAATTGTAATGGATTGGAAATATGAGGCTGTGAATCTTAAACCTTAAAATCTCTCTATTAATGATGATTCCTTGACATAAAGGAAGGCTTGATGAACTAAAGTAATGATATTAGGGGATCGGGTGTCATGAACCGACACGTAGAATTAGGGGATCAGGTGTCACCAACCGACACATAGTATTAGGGGATCGGGTGTCACGAACCGACACGTAGAATTAAGGTATCGGGTGTCACGAACTGACACGTAGTATTAGGGGATCGGGAGTCACGAACCGACACGTAGAATTAGGGGATCGGGTGTCACGAACCGACACGTAGTATTAGGGGATCGGAGTGTCACATTCCGACACGTAGTAGTAGGGGATCGGAGTGTCACGTTCCGACACAAGAAGAATAACGAGAATGAATCTTGAGGGGATCGGAGTGTCACGTTCCGACACAAGAAGAATAAAGAGAATGAATCTTGAATTATGTTAATATACTCAAATTTAAAGAAAAACATTTCCCAAATGAGTATGGTGTGGAGGCTTGACTCCTCATAGGTGTGCTTGGTGTTGTGGCCAATGGTTCTTGTACTTGTTGTTGTCACCTGTTGAGTATAGTAGTTGATTTTATATTATTATTTGATATATATTGCTTTCTATTATTAGTTGGCCGATGATACCTACTCAGTACGTGTTCCTTGTACTGACCCCTACTTGTATTTTTCTCTTTGTTATTTGTGGAGTGCAACAAACGTGCCATCGACTTCGACTCGCTCTCAACTCTAGCCAGTCTTCAGCATATCAGATTTCAGGGTGAGGTATTGTTCCTAGCTCGGACTGGATTCTCTCCTTCACGTCTTGAAGTCTTGAAGTTCGGACATGGACCATTCCTTTTACTTATTATAGTTTCTTAAATACTCTTAGATTAGAATTTTTGAGGATTGATGTTCTTCGTGTGATGACTTCCAGATTTTGGGGATAATAGTTGAGAAATTTTAGAAGCTTATGTATTGATTATATCAATAAGATTTTGAGTCTTCCTCATTGTATTTTGTTCATTATGGTTGAAATATTGGTAAATGTTGGGGTTAAGATTTTTTGGTTCGCTCACATAGGAGGATAAGTGTGGGTGCCACTCGCGGCTTGTTTTGGGTCGTGACAAAACTAGACCAAACCATCAATCTATATCATAATTAAGTCACAATACATGTTAATATATTCCAAATATCCAAAACAAATCATAAATAAATCAATTCATAACATTAATTTCGAGATTTGATGAAACCCACTTGAAAATACAACTTTGGAAATCAATTTGATGGAACCTGTTGAGGAAAGAGGTCTCAAATGTGAAAGACATCCCATACCTTGCTACCTGATGAAGATTAACGGTAAAACATTACTTTTTGAAGACCTTAAACCCTCCCTTAGATTGTTCTTCAATGAAGTTATTCACTAGAGAGAAAATAAGAAAGAAAGAAGAGAGTTTGGGTTTGTGAGTTATGACTGTTTTTGATAGTCTTAATTAGGATAGAACATTATATAGGTTGTTAAAAAGTTAGTAATACCTCACTTATCCCCAACTAATTAACTAACCCTTTAATTAATAAGTTTTAAATAACTTAAACATGTATAAATGTCAGGCTCTCACAAATGAAACCTCCAACGGCAGTCCGTCTGTGAGTCGATGACCCTTTCCCCCTTTTGTGCTGGACTTCGTCGATGAGTTCATAGAGTGGTCGAAATGTACCATTAGCAAAAATTGCTAATTTTTCGTCAACAAATGTCATCAACGCCCGATTGATCCACACACGATCCGTCAACTCCCCTTGTGGGTGCACACTGCCGAGGCAGTGCTTTTGACACTAAACGAAACGGTCCTCCTCAAGGGATCTTGGTTGGTCCTTGGGGACTCTTACCCGAAATTTTCAACTATGAACCGACTTAAACACATGTTATACATCCATTCACCAATTCTCATCATTTTCTAACTTCTAAAAGCTATTGAAATAGGCTAAGACACGCTAGTACCTCTTTGTACTAGTTCCGAATGTAATGGACATTCTTGGACATTTTGGTTTATAGACTTCCTAAATGATATTCATTAAAATTGACCTTAAAAAGTTTCTAAACCTTATGATAATTAATTTAACCTCTAAAACATGTGTTGGATTTTCGAATGTTACGTTAGTCAAGGAGATTGTTACTAGAAACATTGACTTGCTAGACGTGGAGGTTTGCATATCATGAGACAACACGTATCTTGGGAATATGGACTTACTAAACATGAAGAAACCCATGTGTTAGGATGGACTTACTAAACATGAAGAAACCCATGTGGTAGGCTGGACTTACTAAACGTGAGACCTCCATCACATTTACATGCCCTTTCAGTGCTATGTATTTATTCCCTTTAGTAGTCATCACACTCTTCATACAAGATCAAATTATTCTCTTTTAGACCTATATGTGAACATTTTATCATAATACTAATAGGTATTCATAAGTGAGAACTACCCTTTCACTTTAGAAAACCACGTACAAGTGAGTAAACCTTTCACTCCACTTTATCATAATCATGAGAAGTTACTTTCAATCATATAATAATCATATATTAACATCCTTGCATATTTCATAGCCAAATAAATAGTCTACAGTTAAGGATGAAGAATACTTGCTATCACCATTACAACCACATATTAGACATAGAAGCATTACTATCTAAGTAAATAATACTTCATAATTAAATTCTAGAAGAATTAGTATTCATCCCTTATTTTCCTTTTCATTTCCTTTATACTTCAATTACCAGGTCAAGAAGTAATGAATAGCAATAGTCATTCTACGCAGTCATGTAATCATCATCTTCCACAATTACCATTAAATTCCAAGATAGAGTGAGTTGAGGGAAGAATAAGGGTTCAATGGCTAATCTTGAGTGATTATCAACAATCATTCCAAATTAAATAGTTAAAAATGATAGAAGACAATTATTTTATCATAATTGAATAACAACTTTCGTTTTGGAAAGAGAACCCATGTCTAGATTGAAACCCTAGTTTTGGGGAAGTTGAAAATTATATTTGAAAAGGCCTCCTGGGGAAATGAATTCCAAGAGTGAAAGAAACCATACCTTAGGAATGATCTTGACATGATTTTTCGGTTAAAATGTTGGTGATTTCGTCCTAGACTTGTAGCTCTAGTGTTCCTTCAATGGAGGTTTGAGTTTGGGAAGAGAGAAGCTAGAGAGAAGTTAGAGAGATGTGTGTTTGGGAATATAATGGGGTGTTAGGTTAGTTAATGAGTTGGAACCCTTTATATAGTCCTTAAATAACTGAATTAATCATTATAATACCCTAGTTAATTACTTAACCAACCCAGTAATTAACTCAATAAATGAGAACATAACAGTGAACTTTAACCCCCAACCAACGAGAGCCCGACCTATGGGCCGTTGATTGGACCACGAACCATCATGTTGGTCCATGGTTTGGGTAAGAAACTCTGTTTTGGATCCTTTTTAAAATATGTCTATGTACTAACAAACAACTACCATCGATGGTCCGTTGACCCATCGATGACTCGTCGAATAGTTCGTGGACTGCCACTACCAAGTTAGGCAGATTTTGGGATAAATGGAAGGGTCTTCTCCAAGGAATCTTAGGGTGGTCCTTGGTGAGTCGTACCTGGAATTTTTGATCCTAACACTCTAATGCAGGTTGAGTACCCTTTTACAGAATTTCATTAAATTCCGATGTTTAAAACTCCATGAAACATGTCAAGGCACACTAGCAGACATTTCTAGCTAAATTCTCTGGCTGTCATGGTCCTTTCTTAGAGTCTAATTAGTTTAAATAGATTATTATAGGCTTATAAAAAAATCTTGAGTCTTAGTTCATATAGTGAGGCTCTAGGAAAAGTCATAGACTTTCGGAGTGTTACACTCAATGCCTAGAGCTCAAATCATTTCATGTATAAAAGCTTGTAAGATGATTTCTAAGGGATGCCTTTATCACATTATAAGGATTAACGACCTTGGGTCCGAAGCTCCTCTTTTATAGTCAGTCCACGTGGTGAAGGATTTTTGTGAAGCCTTTCCCGATTATTTACCTAGATTTCTTCCCAAATAAGAAATATATTTCGGCATAGATATGTTGTCGAATACGAAACCCATTTCCATCCCACCTTATCGGATGTATACGGCCGAATTGAAGGAACTAAATATTCAACTAAAAGATTTACTTGAAAAAGATTTCATACAACCAAGTATTACTCCTTGGGCCGCTCCGGTGTTGTTTATTGAAAAGAAGGATGGGTCCCTTAAGATATGCTTTGATTACTAACAACTAAACAAGGTCACCATAAAGAACATTTATCCTCTCCTTAGGATCAACGATTTCTTTAATAAACTCGAAGGAGTGAGTTACTTTTCAAAAATTTATTTGAGGTCGACATATCACCAACTTTGGGTCAGAGGTGAAGACATACCTAAAATAGCTTTCCGAACTATGTATGGTCATTATGATTCCTAGTTATGCCTTTTGGTATAACTAATGTGCCGTCGACTTTCATGAACCATATGAATAGGGTGTTCCATAGTTACCTTTTCACCTTTTTAATTTTCTTCCTTTATGATATTTTGCTATATTCTAAGAGTGAGGATGAACATATGAATCATTTGAAGATACTATTGTAAGTTCTCAAGGAACATCAACTCTCTGGTAAATAATGTAGGTGTGAGTTTTGGTTGAGATCGGTTGAATTTTGTTGATAATATTTTGTCATGTGAGGGCATAGAAGTCGATCTGAAGGAAATGGAAGCGGTTGAGAATTGTCCTAGACCTTTGACTTCAATTGATATTAGAAGCTTCTTGGGTTAAGTCGGGTATTATAGGAGATTTGTTGATGGTTTGCATCCGTTTAATCTCCTTTAACAACCTAAACCCAAAATAAAGTTAAGATTGAGTGGTCGGAAGCTTGTGAAAGAAGTTTCTAGAGTTGAAAGATAAGTTAACCTTCTTTACGGTGTTTACCATACAGGAGGTTATAAAAGGGTTCGTAGTGTATTGTGACGCTTCCCTAGTAGGTTTGGTTTGTATCTATGTGAACATGGCAAGGTGATAACATATGACTCTAGACAATTTAAGGTGCATGAGAAGAACTATCCAACTTATGGCCTTGAATTAGCAGCTGTAGTGTTTGATTTTTCAAAATATGGAGGCATTATCTTTATGAAGTCCATATGGATGTGTTTACATACCACAAAATCCTTCAATATGTGTTTACCCAAAAGGAATTGGATATCCGACACAGAAGATGGTTTGAACTTTTGAATGATTAGGATATAAGTGTTCTGTACCACCCCGTCAAAGCCAATGTGGTTACTGATGCTCTAAGTCGAACGTCAATAGGTAGTGTAGCTCCTATTCCCAATGATAAGTAAAAGTTAGTGAAATAGGTGCATAGATTTGTTGGATGGGGTGTTCGGTTGGAATATTCTCCAAAACAAGGGTCTAAAGTTTATCATAGTTCCAATTAATCGTTAATGGTGGAGGTGAAGCAACACCTTGATGCTCTATTGATAGAATAGAAGGAATCAGTTCTTAGCATGTTCAATAAGGCATTCTCCTAAGGGTGGGGTGGATGGGGTACTTAGGTACCAAGGTAGATTGTGTGTACAAGATTTTGATGGTTTAAGGGGACAAATTTTTTGAACAGGCTCATTGTTCATGATATTCAATTCATCCAGGTGAAACAAAAATGCATGTGATCTTCAAGAGGTCTATTGGTTTGATGGTTTGACGAGGGATATAATGGAGTTTGTGGCTAAATTTTCTTAATTGTCATGCAGTTAAGGTCGATCGCCATAGCCGGGAGATCTAACTGAAGTAATGGATCTACCAATTTGGAAGTGGTAAGGTATCAATATTGATTTCGTAAAGGGTTTGCCTAGAACCCGGAGGCAAAATGATTCAATATGGTGATTGTTGATAAATTGACAAAATCTTCCCACTTTATCCCCGTCAAATCTAATTATTAGGGGGAGGAGTATGAAGGTCATACCTTAATGCGATTGTCAGTTTGTATAGGATCCTTTTGTCTATCATCTCGGATAGAGGTGCCCAGTTCACTTCTCGTTTTTGGACATCTTTTAAAAAGGGATAGGTACTCAAGTAAAACTTAGCACCTCTTTTTGTAACGACCTGTTTAGTCGTTTGAGCAGCAGATTGTAATACGGGGAAAACTGGCTGAGACAACGTGTGTCCCGACGGACCGTCGTGGTCACGACGGCCCGTCGAGGAGGTGTCGTCCCATGACACTTAGAATTTTGAAATTGGGTACTGAAAATCGACTCTCTGTAAATTGTGACGGACCTGCAGGACGTGCCGTCACATCCACGACGAACCGTCGTGAGTTTTTGTTGCAAAACACTTCAACTTTTGAGAATTTGGTACAAGAAACGAGTTTCTGACCGTCATGGCGGAGGAACAGGACGGACCGTCACGGCTGTGACGGGCCGTCACGGCTGTGACGGGCCGTCACAGGCCACTTGAGCTCGAGGGAGCTGCGACGACCACCGTGACGGACCGTCGCAGGGACGACGGCCCGTCACAGGTTGCGCAGTCCCAGGCAAAATAGGATTCCTCTACACGTTTTAGGGGTCGTTTTGGACTATTCTTTCCTTAATTATAAAGATTGAGGGTTAATATTAATAGGTATAATTACTTGGGGGTTAAAAGGGGTAACCTTAAGTTAATTAGTGGGTTTTATTGTCCTCCTTTACACTTAATTATACTTTTAATTAGGGTAAAAAGAAGGAGGGTTTGAATAAAACAAAACAAAAGAAAAGAACAGAAAGAGAGGAGAAACGAACGAGTAGAGAGAGAGAAACGAAGAGGATAGCAAGGATTTTGAGAAGATAGCTTGTTGATTCAATTCTTCGGTGGAGGTAGGTTATGGTCTTTTACGATACTCGTAGTGAACTCTTAATAGTGAATAATATGTGTTGATGATATTGTAAACCTGTCTATATGCTTAATTGTATGCTTGTATGAAATTGATTTTTGATTTTGATAAAACGAGCATGATGAAAACCCTTAAATCCCAAATCTTGAAAGAAACTTTAATCTATGATATTAATGATGATGCCTTGGTATAAAAAAAGGCTTGACGAATTAAAGTAATGGGATTGATGATGCCTTGGTATAGAGAAGGCTTGATGAACGGATAGAATGAATTTAGTGGATCGGAGTGTCACGTTCCGACACATAGTATTAGTGGATCGGAGTGTCACGTTCTGACACATAGTATTAGTGGGACGGGTGTCACGAACCGACACGTAGATATAGGGGATCGGAGTGTCACGTACCGACACATATAGGGGATCGGAGTGTCACGTTCCGACACATATAGGGGATCGGAGTGTCACGTTCCGACACATATAGGGGATCGGAGTGTCACATTCCGACACATATAGGGGATCGGAGTGTCACGTTCCGACACATAGTGGTAGGGGATCGGAGTGTCACGTACCGACACAAGAGGAAGAAAGATAATGAATCTTGAAAGATGTTAATATACTCAACATAATGAACTTAATTCCCAAATGAGTATGGTATTGAGGCTTGAGCCCTCGTGGATGAACTTGATGGTATTTATTGCCGTTATGATACTTGTTGTTGCTACATGTTGAGTTTATAGTTGATTTATAATATTACTTGATATATATTATCTTCTATTTTGAGTTGGCCGATGATATCTACTCAGTACGTGTGGTTGTACTGACCCCCTACTTTTATGTTTTCCTCTTTGTTATTTGTGTTTTGCAGCAAACGTTTCGTCAACTTCAACACAACAGTAACTCGGGCCAGATTTCGTCATACCGGATCTCAGGGTGAGCTAACGCTTCTAGCTTGGACTGGATCTTCTTCTATAAGTCTTGATGCCTTGACTTCCGGCATGGACTAGTTTCTTATGTATTTTTAGCTTCTTAGACATTCTTAGATAGTTTAGTTTAGTAAATTGATCATAGATGTTCTTGTGATGATGACTTCCAGATTTTGGAATATTAATAATAGTTGAGTTGTTTATTATGACTTTAAGTCTTCCGCATTATTTCTGTTGATATTATATTGAAATGTTAAGGTATAGATGGGTTGGTTCGCTCACATAGGAGGGTAAATGTGGGTGCCAGTCGCGTCCCCGATTTGGGTCGTGACAGACTTGGTATCAGAGCCTTAGGTTCGTTGGTCTCATCACACAAGAACAGGTCTAGTAGAGTCTTAAGGAACGGTAGGGGGACGCCTTTACTTTTCCTTGAGAGGCTATAAGACTTTAGGAAAATTCCATTCTTTCATTCTTTCTTTCGTGCTACTACTTGAGTCCAATTGGTATCTAGGTGATACAAATTGGTATCTGACCATCTTCACTCTATTTCGCAGATGGTTAGAACTAGAGCAACGACCGCACCAGCAGCGACAACGGAAAGACATGAAACTACTGAGCCAGCCACTGGGGCTGTGGCTCGAGGAGGAACAGCGGCAAGAGGCCGTGGAAGAGGTCGTGGGAGGACGTCCTCTAGAGGAAGAGGACGAGCCCCTAGCCCATCTGATACTAGGGCGGTGACTCCTCCACCGACTGAGGATGTAGTAAGAGAGGGTGAGGAAGGGGAAACCGAACAAGGGCAGAATGAGGAAATGCCACCCCAACCTACCCCTGAGATGATCAACCAAGTACTTGCTTATCTTAGCGGTTTGTCTGATCAGGGTCAAGCACCTCCAGTGGTTTTCTGCACCAACACCTCCGGTTTCAGAGATACGACATGCGGCTACTATGGCTCCCCGCATGGATGCAACATTGGGAATAGGCACATTTCCACGTCTGACTACTGGGCCTATTATGACAAACGATCAACACGAACTTTTTAGTAAGTTCATGAAATTGAAACCTCCAGTCTTCAAGGGTGCAGAATCTGAGGATGCTTATGATTTTCTGGTTGATTGTCATGAGCTACTACACAAGATGGGGATAGTAGAGAGGTTTGGTGTCGAGTTCGTGAGCTATCAGTTCCAAGGTAACGCCAAAATGTGGTGGCGTTCACATGTTGAGTGTCAACCAACAGAGGCACCACCTATGACTTGGGAATCATTCTCTACCCTATTTATGGAGAAATATATCCCAAGGACTTTGAGAGATAGAAAGAGGGATGAGTTCTTGAGTCTGGAGCAAGGTAGAATGACGGTTAATGCATACGAGGCTAAATTTCGCGCACTATCCAGATACGCCACCCAACTCTGTTTCAGTCCACAAGAACGGATCCGCCGTTTTGTGAAGGGGTTGAGGTGAGAATTGCGGATTTCAGCCTTACAGATAGCGGCAACAGCAACATCCTTCCAAGAGGTGGTAGACTTTGTGATAGAGGTGGAAGGAGTGAAGCCAGATGACTTCACCACGACATCGACATCAAAGATATTTCGAAGGGGAGGTGAGTTTAATGGTTCCTACTCTAGAGGACAGAACTCCGGAGGTCACTCAGTTAGACCAATACAGTCTTCACTACAGACTGTAGTTGGGGGTCCACCTCAGAACGGTCAACACTACTCCGAGAGACCTATGCCCGATTCCAGAGAGTGCTATGGATGTGGGGAGATTGGACATATTAGGAGGAATTGTCCAAAACAGAGTTACAGAGCCCCACTAGCTAGAGGTAGGGGTGGTCATGGTAGAGGCCGTTTTTCTGGAGGACGTGGTGGTCGAGGTAATGGCGGTCACCAAAACGGCAGAGGTGATGGGCAAAACGGAGCCACTACTACACAACATGGTAGGGGCAACGGACAGACAAATAATGGGGCCCATTGTTATGCTTTCCCTGGGAGGTCTGAAGCGGAGGCGTCTGATGCTGTTATCACAGGTAATCTCTTGGTTTGTGATTGCATGGCATCTGTATTATTTGACACTGGCTCCACGTTTTCATATGTATCTTCCTCATTTGCAAACGGTCTAAATTTACATTGTGAATTACTTGACATGCCTATTCGTGTTTCTACTCTGGTGGGTGAGTCTGTGATAGTCGAAAAAGTGTATAGGTCTTGTTTGGTGAATTTTGTGGGGAGCAACACTTATGTAGATTTGGTTATTTTAGAAATGGGTGACTTTGATGTAATTCTGGGTATGACTTTGCTTTCTCCAAACTTTGCGATTTTGGATTGTAATGCTAAAACGGTAACGTTAGCCAAGCCTGGGGCAGATCCGTTAGTGTGGGAGGGTGACAACACTCCCAATCCGGTGCGTATCATCTCCTTTATTCGTGCTCAGAAGATGGTTAGTAAGGGTTGTTAGCTTTCTTGGCACATCTCAAGGATGTCACTACTCAAGTACCTTCGATTGAGTCAGTTTCGGTAGTCTGTGAGTTTTTGGATGTGTTTCCTGCAGATCTTCCTGGTATGCCACCTGATAGGGATATTGACTTCTGTATCGATCTTGAACCGGGTACTCGCCCCATTTCTATACCCCCGTATAGAATGGCTCCCGCCGAATTAAGAGAGTTAAAGGCACAACTTCAAGAGTTGTTGAGCAAAGGCTTCATTAGACCAAGTGCATCTCCTTGGGGTGCTCCGGTGCTATTTGTGAAGAAGAAGGATGGGAGTTTCCGAATGTGCATAGATTACCGACAGTTGAACAAAGTAACTATTAAGAACAAGTACCCCATTCCTCGCATTGATGACTTGTTCGATCAGTTACAAGGTGCTTGTGTCTTCTCAAAGATTGACTTGAGGTCCGGTTATCACCAATTGAAAATACGAGCAACGGATTTTCCAAAGACTGCTTTTCGAACTTGGTATGGGCATTATGAATTTGTGGTAATGTCATTTGGTCTTACGAATGCCCCTGCTGCCTTCATGAGCTTGATGAACGGGATTTTCAAGCCATACTTGGACCTCTTTGTGATTGTGTTTATTGATGATATACTGATATACTCCAAAAGTAAGAAAGAACATGAGGAGCATTTGAAAATGGTGTTAGAGTTGTTGAGAAAGAAAAAGCTTTATGCGAAATTCTCCAAGTGTGAGTTTTGGCTAGATTCAGTGTCCTTCTTCGGGCACGTGGTTTCTAAGGATGGAGTGATGGTAGATCCTTCTAAGATTGAAACAGTGAAAAATTGGGTAAGACCCACTAATGTGTCAGAAATACGGAGTTTTGTTGGGTTAGCTAGCTACTACCGCCGATTCGTCAAGGGATTCTCTTCTATTGCTTCCCAATTGACGAACTTGACTAAGCAAAACTTCCCATTTGTATGGTCGGACGAGTGTGAGGAAAGCTTTCAGAAACTCAAGACTTTGTTGACTACCGCGCCTATCCTTACCTTGCCGGTAGAGGGTAAGAACTTCATTGTCTATTGTGATGCATCCTATTCGGGTTTGGGTGCAGTGCTAATGCAAGAGAAGAACGTGATTGCTTATGCTTCAAGACAATTAAAAGTGCATGAACGTAACTATCCAACTCATGATTTGGAATTGGCCGCGGTAGTATTTGCACTAAAGCAATGGAGACACTACTTGTATGGGGTTAAGTGTGAAGTCTACACGGACCATCGTAGCCTACAGTATGTATTCACTCAGAAAGACTTGAACTTGAGACAGAGGAGATGGATGGAACTACTGAAGGACTACGACATCACTATCTTGTATCATCCGGGAAAAGCAAATGTTGTGGCAGATGCTTTGAGTAGGAAGGCCGGAAGCATGGGAAGTCTAGCTCATTTGCAAGCTTCTAGACACCCATTGGCTAGAGAAGTGCAGATTTTTTCTAATGACCTTATGAGGTTAGAAATAAACGAGAAGGGAGGATTGTTAGCTTGTGTAGAGGCAAAATCCTCTTTTCTTGATCAGATTAAGGGGAAACAGTTTGATGATGAGAAACTAAGGCGAATTCGAGATAAAGTGTTGCAAGGAGAGGCCAAGGAAGCAATAATCGATGGGGAAGGTATTTTGAGGATTAAGGGAAGAGTATGTTTACCCCGCATCGATGATTTGATCACCACTATTCTTACAGAAGCTCATAGTTCCGGATATTCTATACATCCTGGTGCAACCAAGATGTACCGCGACCTAAAGCAACACTTCTGGTGGAGTAGAATGAAGCGAGACATTGTTGAGTTTGTGGCCAAATGTCCAAATTGTCAACAAGTAAAGTATGAACACCAAAGGCCCGGAGGAACACTTCAGAGAATGCCCATTCCTGAATGGAAGTGGGAGAGAATCGCGATGGACTTCGTGGTTGGTCTTCCAAACATTGGGTAAGTATGACTCTATTTGGGTGATCGTTGATAGGTTAACTAAGTCTGCTCACTTCATTCCGGTCAAGGTGACCTACAATGCAGAAGTTGGCAAAATCTACATCTCAGAGATCGTTCGGTTGCATGGAGTTCCACTCTCCATCATATCGGATAGAGGTACGCAGTTTACCTCTAAGTTTTGGAGGACACTACATGCTGAATTAGGTACTAGGTTGGACCTTAGCACTGCATTTCACCCTCAGACCGATGGTCAGTCTGAGCGAACGATTCAAGTGTTGGAGGATATGCTTCGTGCATGTGTGATAGAGTTTGGTGGCCATTGGGATAGCTTCTTACCGTTGGCAGTTTTCATACAATAATAGCTATCACTCCAGTATCGACATGGCTCCATTTGAAGCATTGTATGGGAGGAGGTGTAGATCTCCCATTGGGTGGTTTGATGCATTTGAAGTTAGACGTTGGGGGACTGATCTGTTAAGAGATTCTATGGAGAAGGTGAAAGCTATTCAAGAAAAGCTTTTAGCGGCTCAAAGTAGACAAAAGGAGTATGCAGACCGAAAAGTTAGAGACTTGGAGTTCATGGAAGGTGAACAAGTCTTGTTGAAGGTTTCACCCATGAAAGGGGTGATGCGGTTTGGAAAAAGAGGTAAGCTAAGTCCAAGGTATATTGGACCATTCGAGGTACTAAAGCGAATAGGGGAGGTGGCTTATGAATTAGCCTTGCCCCCAGGGCTGTCCGGAGTGCATCCGGTGTTTCATGTGTCCATGTTGAAGAGATACCACGGAGATGGAAACTACATTATCCGTTGGGATTCAGTTTTGTTGGATGAAAACTTGACTTATGAAGAGGAACCGGTTGCTATATTAGATAGAGAAGTTCGCAAGTTGAGGTCGAGAGAGATTGCATCCATCAAAGTTCAATGGAAGAATCGACCGGTTGAAGAGGCTACTTGGGAGAGGAGGCAGATATGCAAGAAAAATACCCACATCTGTTTACAGATTCAGGTACTCCTTTTCGCCATTGTTTTTCTTCTTTTGGTCGTTCGGGGACGAACGATGGGTAAATTGTTATCTATTGTAACGACCTGTTTAGTCGTTTGAGCAGCAGATTGTAATACGGGGAAAACTGGCTGAGACAACGTGTGTCCCGACGGACCGTCGTGGTCACGACGGCCCGTCGAGGAGGTGTCGTCCCATGACACTTAGAATTTTGAAATTCGGTACTGAAAATCGACTCTCTGTAAATTGTGACGGACCTGCAGGACGTGCCGTCACATCCACGACGAACCGTCGTGAGTTTTCGTTGCAAAACACTTCAACTTTTGAGAATTTGGTACAAGAAACGAGTTTCTGACCGTCATGACGGAGGAACAGGACGGACCGTCACGGCTGTGACGGGCCGTCACAGGCCACTTGAGCTCGAGGGAGCTGCGACAACCACCGTGACGGACCGTCGCAGGGACGACGGCCCGTCACAGGTTGCGCAGTCCCAGGCAAAATAGGATTCCTCTACACGTTTTAAGGGTCGTTTTGGACTATTCTTTCCTTAATTATAAAGATTGAGGTTAATATTAATAGGTCTAATTACTTGGGGGTTAAAAGGGGTAACCTTAAGTTAATTAGTGGGTTTTATTGTCCTCCTTTACACTTAATTATACTTTTAATTAGGGTAAAAAGAAGGACGGTTTGAATAAAACAAAACAAAAGAAAAGAACAGAAAGAGAGGAGAAACGAACGAGTACAGAGAGAGAAACGAAGAGGATAGCAAGGATTTTGAGAAGATAGCTTGTTGATTCAATTCTTCGGTGGAGGTAGGTTATGGTCTTTTACGATACTCGTAGTGAACTCTTAATAGTGAATAATATGTGTTGATGATATTGTAAACCTGTCTATATGCTTAATTGTATGCTTGTATGAAATTGATTTTTGATTTTGATAAAACGAGCATGATGAAAACCCTTGAATCCCAAATCTTCAAAGAAACTTTAATCTATGATATTAATGATGATGCCTTGGTATAAAAGAAGGCTTGACGAATTAAAGTAATGGGATTGATGATGCCTTGGTATAGAGAAGGCTTGATGAACGGATAGAATGAATTTAGTGGATCGGAGTGTCACGTTCCGACACATAGTATTAGTGGATCGGAGTGTCACGTTCCGACACATAGTATTAGTGGGACGGGTGTCACGAACCGACACGTTGATATAGGGGATCGGAGTGTCACGTACCGACACATATAGGGGATCGGAGTGTCACGTTCCGACACATATAGGGGATCGGAGTGTCACGTTCCGACACATATAGGGGATCGGAGTGTCACGTTCCGACACATATAGGGGATCGGAGTGTCACGTTCCGACACATAGTGGCAGGGGATCGGAGTGTCACGTACCGACACAAGAGGAAGAAAGATATTGAATCTTGAAAGATGTTAATATACTCAACATAATGAACTTAATTCCCAAATGAGTATGGTATTGAGGCTTGAGCCCTCGTGGATGAACTTGATGGTATTTATTGCCGATTATGATACTTGTTGTTGCTACATGTTGAGTTTATAGTTGATTTATAATATTACTTGATATATATTATCTTCTATTTTGAGTTGGCCGATGATATCTACTCAGTACGTGTTTTGTTACTGACCCCCTACTTTTATTTTTTCCTCTTTGTTATTTGTGTTATGCAGCAAACGTTCCGTCAACTTCAACACAACAGTAACTCGGGCCAGATTTCGTCATACCGGATCTCAGGGTGAGCTAACGCTTCTAGCTTGGACTGGATCTTCTTCTATAAGTCTTGATGCCTTGACTTCCGGCATGGACTAGTTTCTTATGTATTTTTAGCTTCTTAGACATTCTTAGATAGTTTAGTTTAGTAAATTGATCATAGATGTTCTTGTGATGATGACTTCAAGATTTTGGGAATATTAATAATAGTTGAGTTGTTTATTATGACTTTAAGTCTTCTGCATTATTTCTGTTGATATTATATTGAAATGTTAAGGTTTAGATGGGTTTGTTCGCTCACATAGGAGGGTAAATGTGGGTGCCAGTCGCGTCCCCGATTTGGGTCGTGACACTTTTCATCCTCAAATGGATGGTAAAAGGGAGTGTACCATCCAAACCCAAGAGTATATGTTAAGGTCATGTGTTATTTACTTCAATGGTAATTGGGACGATCACATACTGTTGATAGAGTTCTCTTACAATAATAGATACCATTCGAGTATTTCCATAGCACAATTTGAAGCATTGTATGGTAGGAGATATTGGTCACCTGTTGGGTGGTTTCATATAGGTGAGTCTTCACTCCAAGGCCCGGAGATAATACATGAGGCCTTGGAAAAGGTTAGGATTATAAGGGATTGATTGAAAATGACCTAGGGTCCACAAAAGTCTTATAACGACATTAGAAAAAGAGACCTTGAATTTGAAGTAGGTGATTGGGTCTGCTTGAAGATTTCACCCATAAAAGGAGTGATAAGGTTTGGTAAAAACTGGAAGCTTAGTCCCGCCATGTGGGCCCTTATGAGATTTTGAAAAGGGTCAGGAAAGTTTCTTATGAACTGAAATTAGCAAGAGATTTGACCCCGATTCGCCCGGTATTTCATGTCTCTGTGCTGAAGAAATCTATAGGCTCAGTTTCTGTTCTCCCTATTCGAGGGTTAGGGGTGAGTGAGTACCATTCTTATGAAGAGATCCAATTGAAATCATAGATCGTCAAGTCAAAAAGTTGAGGAACAAAAACGTTGTTTCAATAAAAGTCTGGTGGAAAAATCACCTAGTTGAGGGTGCAACATGGGAAACTATAGAAGACATAGATCTACATGAAAAACTACTAATTGAAAATTTATTTGGTTATTTAAGAACTCGAGAAGATGAATATCTAGAATATATTATAACTAATGCTAATGAAATACAAAGATTAGGCCTACTTAAAAGAGAATATTATAGAAAGACATTTTATGAAGAATAATACAACACTAAGTAAAGAAACTAAAATAACAAAAACTAAGATAGATAAAAAGGTACGCAAAATATGGAAAAAATTAATATCCTTATATATAGAATATCAATTATCACAACTAGTCAAAACAGATAAGGATAAAAAAGATCATTTAATAAATATAATCTCAAAAACAGAATACAAATATGTTTGTTATCTGAAAAAACAATATGAACAAAGAAGAATATAAACAACAATTAATAAAAATAATAATGGAACAAATAACTGAAAAGGAACAAGAATTACAACATAAAAGAAGAAGGTTAGAAGAAAATATATTAGCAGAAGTATGTAATAAATCAATATTAGCACAAAGAAAAGCTATATTAATGTTAGAATTAGAATTAGATTGTCTTGAATATGAATTACAACATAATATAATACATAGATCATAATGAACAAAGAAGAATTTGCAGTAGATGAAAAGACATATGAAAACCAAGATGGTATGATAATAAAAATAGTATTTTCAAATTTAGGAAGAAGATACAAAAAAATAGGAAATAACTTATATTTAATGCTAGAAAAAAAAACAGCAAAATTAGAAGATAGTTTAACAGCTATGGTAAGAATAACAAAAGAAAATGAAGAAATAGATAAAGAAAGAGAAATAGAAAAAATAAAACACAAGCAAAGCAAGAAGTACAACAATTAGAAGAAATAAAAAATACAAGAATAAGTGAATTAGAAAAAGAATTAGCTAGATTAAAATTATTATATGAAAATAAACAAAAACAAAAAGAAAAAGAAAAAGAAAAAGATAAAGAGCTTGAACTAACAAATGAAATAAAAGAAATGGAACAAAAACTGAATGAAGATCTAAATGAAGATATTGAATGTAACGACCTGTTTAGTCGTTTTGAGCAGCAGATTGAAATTCTGGAAAAACTGGCTGGGACGACGGAAGTAGTGACGGACCGTCGTAGTCACGACGGCCCGTCATGGATGTTTCGTCCCATGACACTTAAAATTCTGAAATTTGGGTACTGAAAATCGACTCTCTGTAAATTGTGACGGACCTGCAGGACGTGCCGTCACACCCACGACGAACCGTCGTGAGTTTCCGTTGCAAAACACTTCAACGTTTGAGAATTTGGTTTGAGAAACGAGTTTCTGACCGCCATGACGGACGTGCAGGACGGACCGTCACAGGCGTGACGGACCGTCACAGTGTCCGTGGCGACGATAGGACTTTGGGCAGTGCGACGACCTGCGTGACGGACCGTCGCAGGCACGACGGCCCGTCACAGGTCACGCAGTCCCAGACAGTTTAGGATTTCTCCACACGTTTTAAGGGTCGTTTTTGACTATTCTTTCCTTAATTATAAAGATTGAGGGGTAACATTAATAAGTCTAATTACTTAGGGTTAAAAGGGGTAACCTTAAGTGAATTAGTGGGGTTTTATTGTCCTTTTTCACACTTAATTACATGATTAATTAGGGTAAAGGAAAGAGGGTTTGAATAAACAAAAGAGAAAGAACAGAAAGAGAAGGAGAAATCGATCGAGAGGAAGAAGTAACAAAGCTTGGGAGATTTCTTGTTGATTCCAATTCTTCGGTGGAGGTAGTTATGGTTTTTATGTTACGATAATCGTAGTGAACTCTTGATAGTGTATGATATGTATTGATGATGTTGTAAACCTGTCTATGTGCTTTAATTGTATGCTTGCATGATTATGATTATGAAATTGTGATGAATTAACAAGCATGATGAAGCTATTGAATCTCAAATCTTGAAAGAACCCTAATTCGCTTAATATATTATATAATAAGATTGATGATGCCTTAATATGAAAGAAGGCTTGATAAATTATATAATAAGATTGATGATGCCTTAGTGTAAAAGAAGGCTTGATGAATTAGGGGATCGGGTGCCACGTTCCGGTACCAGGATAGAGATGAATATGAGGATCGGAGTGTCACGTTCCGACACCAGGATAGAATATGAGGATCGGAGTGTCACGTTCCGACACCAGGATAGAATATGAGGATCGGGTGCCACGTTCCGGTACCAGGATAGAATGAATATGAGGATCGGAGTGTCACGTTCCGACACCAGGATAGAAAGTAGAGGAGCGGAGTGTCACGTACCGACACAAGAGGAAGAAAGATAATGAATCTTGAAAGATAATGAATATACTTAATCTAATGAACTTAATTCCCAAATGAGTATGGTATTGAGGCTTGAGACCTCATGTGTGAACTTGACGGAAATTGTTAATGATAAAGTAATTGCTATTGCTACATGTTGAGTATTGTAGCTGATTTACATTATTATTGATATATATTGTTCCCTATTTTGAGTTAGCCGATGATATCTACTCAGTACGTGTGGTTGTACTGACCCCCTACTTTTATGTTTTCCTTTTTCTTATTTGTGTAATGCAGCAAACGTTCCGTCAACTTCGACTCAGCAGTAGATCAAGCCAGTCTTCACTCCATCGGAAATTCAGGGTGAGCTAATGCGTCTAGCTTGGACTGGGTCTTCTTCTTCAAGTCTTGATGCCTTGAACTTCCGGCATGGACTAGCTTTTTAGTTATATTTTGTTCTTAGACATTCCTAGTTTAGTAATTAGAGATAGATGTTCTTGTGATGATGACTTCCAGATTTTGGGGATAATAATAATAGTTTTGAATTGTTTTATTAATGAGTTTAAGTCTTCCGCATTTATTTATGTTGATATTGTACTAAAATGTAAGGGTTAGATTGGTTGGTTCGCTCACATAGGAGGGTAAATGTGGGTGCCAGTCGCGTCCCCGATTGGGTCGTGACAGACTTGGTATCAGAGCATTAGGTTCATTGGTCTCATCACACAAGGACAGGTCTAGTAGAGTCTTAAGAACGGTAGGGGGACGCCTTTACTTTTCTTTGAGAGGCTATAGACTTTAGGAAAAATTCCATTCTTTCATTCTTTCTTTCGTGCTACTACTTGAGTCCAATTGGTATCTAGGTGATACAAATTGGTATCTGACCATCTTCATTCTATTTCGCAGATGGTTAGAACTAGAGCAACGACCGCACCAGCAGCGACAACGAAAGACAGGAAAACTACTGAGTCAGCCACTGGGGCTGTGGCTCGAGGAAGAACAACGGCAAGAGGCCGTGGGAGAGGTCGTGGAGGACGTCCTCTAGAGGAAGAGGACGAGCCCTAGCCCATCTGATGCTAGGGCGGTGACTCCTCCACCGACTGAGGAGGTAGTTAGAGAGGGTGAGGAAGGGGAAACTGAACAAGGGCAGAATGAGGAAATGCCACCCCAACTACCCAGAGATGATCAACCAAGTACTTGCTTATCTTAGCGGTTTGTCTGATCAGGGTCAAGAACCTCCAGTGGTTTCTGCACCAACACCTCCGTTTTCAGAGATACGACATGCGGCTACTATGGCTCCCCGCATGGATGCACCATTGGGAATAGGCACATTCCCACGTCTGACTACTGGGCCTATTATGACAAACGATCAACATGAACTTTTTAGTAAGTTCTTGAAACTGAAACCTCCAGTCTTCAAGGGTGCAGAATCTGAAGATGCTTATGATTTTCTGGTTGATTGTCATGAGCTACTACACAAGATGGGGATAGTAGAGAGGTTTGGTGTCGAGTTCGTGAGTTATCAGTTCCAAGGTAACGCCAAAATGTGTGGCGTTCACATGTTGAGTGTCAAGCCAACGAGGCACCACCTATGACTTGGGAATCATTCTCTAGTTTGTTTCATGGAGAAGTATATCCCAAGGACTTTGAGAGATAGGAAGAGGGATGAGTTCTTGAGTCTTGAACAGGGAAGGATGACAGTAAACGCGTATGAGGCTAAATTTCGCGCACTATCCAGATATGCCACCCAACTTTGTTTCAGTCCACAAGAACGGATCCGCCGTTTTGTGAAGGGGTTGAGGTCAGAATTGCGGATTTCAGCCTTACAGATAGCGGCAACGGCAACATCCTTCCAAGAGGTGGTAGACTTTGTGATTGAGGTGGAAGGAGTGAAACCAGATGACTTCACCACGACATCGACATCAAAGAGGTTCCGAAGGGGAGGTGAGTATAATGGTTCTCTTCTAGAGGACAGAACTCCGGAGGTCACTCAAATCGACCAATACAGTCTTCACTACAGACTGTTTTGGGGGTCCACCTCAGAACGGTCAACACTTCTCTGAGAGGCCGACGCGTGAACCCAGAGAATGTTATGGGTGTGGAGAGATTGGACACATTAAGAGGTACTATCCAAACCAGAGTTACAGACCCCCAATGGCTAGAGGAAGAGGTGGTAATGGTAGAGTTCGTTATTCTGGAGGGCGTGGTGGCCGAGGTAATGGTGGTCACCAAAACGGACAGACGAATAATGGGGCCCATTGTTATGCTTTCCCTGGGAGATCTGAAGCGGAGGCGTCTGATGCTGTTATCACAGGTAATCTTTTGGTTTGCGATTGCATGGCATCTGTGTTATTTGACCCTGGCTCCACGTTTTCTTATGTATCTTCATCATTTGCTAACGGTCTAAATTTACATTGTGAATTACTTGACATGCCTATTCGTGTTTTCTACTCCGGTGGGTGAGTCTGTGATAGTCGAAAAAGTGTATAGGTCTTGTTTGGTGAATTTTGGGGGAGCAACACTTATGTAGATTTGGTTATTTTAGAAATGGGTGACTTTGATGTAATTATGGTATGACTTGGCTTTCTCCAACTTTGCGATTTTGGATTGTAATGCTAAAACAGTGACGTTAGCCAAGCCTGGGGCAGATCAGTTAGTATGGGAGGGTGACTACACTCCCAATCCGGTGCGTATCATCTCCTTTATTCGTGCTCAGAAGATGGTTAGTAAGGGTTGTCTAGCTTTCTTGGCACATCTTAAGGATGACACTACTCAAGTACCATCGATTGAGTCAGTTTCGGTAGTCTGTGAGTTTTTGGATGTGTTTCCCTGCAGATCTTCCCAGTATGCCACCAGATAGGGATATAGACTTCTGCATTGATTTGGAACCCGGTACTCGCCCCCCATTTCTATACCCCCGTATAGAATGGCTCCCGCGGAGT